>JAHHFK020005980.1:0-64002 GCA_024533555.2 Aedes koreicus | reverse complement strand
GCAACCACCCGTTGATGGACAGCTCTACGACTCGGAGCAAATGGTCGAGTTCTTTCAAAAACTCCCAGCTACGTTCCTTCCGGCTTGAAGGAGGAACGGTTCAACGCCACCACATCCGTGACGATGACGTTCATTTTTTAGGTATGGACCGTAAACGTACCATCAACGTTCTTAATTGGAATGTTTGTTCCATCCGGAACAAAATAATCGAGTTCGGTGACTTCCTCAAAAGGAAGGACATCGATATCGTCATCATCACGGAGACGCATCTCAAGCCTGAATTTAGCGTCTCCATCCCTGGCTACTGATTTGTGCGGTTTGATTGTTGTGGCTCTGATGAAAGAGGAGTTGCGATCATCAATCATCAACCCTGCGCAACAACATCAACTGCCACATACTTCCGAGTTTCAAGCAGCAGTTTATCGAAGCCATCGGAGTTGAGGTCGAATCTGCTGTCGGCCCTATCACATTCATCGCGGCATATTGTCCCACGCAAGCCAGCACTGCTAACGGAACAACAACGGTCCTACGGAACGACATTCGTAATCTCGGAGGCAGGGGCAGTTTATCATCGCCGGTGATCTGAATGCGAAACACGAAACCTGGGGGAACACCCGCCGCAACCGAAACGGCATCATTCTGCAGGAGGACCTGGATGAGGGTCATTACAACATCCTGGGCCCGGATACTTCCACCCGGTCCGGGGTCCATTCGACAATCGACATCTTCCTCACCAACAAGGGAAACAACATCGCCCAGCCGGTAGGACACCAGAAGCTCAGCTCGGATCACCATCCAGTGGTGGCCGAGCTTGGGTCCTCGGTCAACCGAGGATCACCAGACGGAACTACCATCGTGCCAGATGGGAGAGGTGCCGACAGCAAGTCGACGACACCGTCGATTTCAACGTGCACCTCGAGTCAACTGATGACATCGATCGGCAACTGAAGAGCATCGAGCAAGCGGTCTTTCAGCCCGGGAGCAACATGTGCCGGTGATTTATCAGGTGAGCAACTCTATACCCATTGATGGACCCACTAAAGAAGCAATACAGTTGCGAAACGCCATCCGAAGGCAATATCAACGAGCTGGTTTGCCAACGCTAAAAAGTTACTGTAATCGAGTGACAAAAATGATTAAGGCCAGAATGGTGGACCTTAAGAATAACAATTTTGCCAACAAGATCCGCCCTCTCCCAGATTGTGCAAAGTCGTTCTGAAAGTTGGCAAATTTTTTGAAAACTAAGTCAAGGTCCATTCCACCGTTGATCCCACTAGACAGCAATGGCTCTAAGGATCGCTTGATAACTTCTACAGAAAAGGCTGCTGACATAAGTCAACACTTCGTCAGCTCCCACAATCTCGGATATAACATCGTCAGTCCACTCGAAGCTGCCGTTAGCGAGCTTATTACTAACATCCATATAAGCCCCAACGACTTCACAGAGGAGTTGGAAATTTCAGCTAACGAATTGTTGACTTATATCAAAGGCTCAAAGAACATGAAGGCTTCAGGTTTCGATAACATCAAACATTTAGAGCTCAAGCAATTGAGCCCTCAGTTCTATAACCATCTGGCGATGGTTTTCACCAATGCCTCTGACTTGGCTACTTCCCCTCGTGTTGGAAGTCAGCCAAAGTCATCCCCATCCAGAAACCTGGGAAAGATCCTTCCTCTTCCAAAAGCTGTAGACCAATCAGCCTTCTCTTAGGATTATCCAAGCTGTTTGAGAAAGCGATCTACCGTCATCTTCCGACGAGCTGAACATCTTGCTTTACGAACAATTTGGCTTCCAACGAGGTCGTTCAACAATTAACCAACTGAATCGAGTCATTAACATCCTCAGACGGAACAAGTATGTTTCTAAATCATCTGCCATGGCTCTTCTCGATATCGAGAAGGCCTTTGATAACGTGTGGCATAAATGCCTGGTGTAAAAGCTAAAAAGATACAATTTTCCTATCTTCTTGGTGAAGATAATAAAAAATTATTCGTCGGACAGGACGTGTTTCGCTGCAAGGTGCAGTCTCCGATGTGCAAGGGATTTCCGCCGGCGTTCCGCAGAGAATACTAGGTCCACTTCTGTTCAACCTTTTCACCTCGGACATACCCCCGCTTTCTGAAAATGGATCTCTGTCGTTGTTTGCCGATGATACCGCAGTAGTCCACAATCGTAGGGACACAAGAGCGCTTACCACGAAATTGCAACGAAGCCTGAATGTTCTGTCAGAATATTTCACCAAATGGAAGATCTGCATCAACGCCAGGAAGACCCAGATCATCCTATTTCCACACTTCAATTCCCCTAGACTTGTTCCGCCTGAGGATTGTAAAATAAATCTGAACAACACAACGGTGGAATGGACCAACTCAGCTGTCTACCTTGGCGTTTCCCTAGACAGCAAGCTGATTTTCAGGGAGCAGGTTGACTAAACTGTCACAAAGTGTAACGTTCCGTTGAAGCTACTGTACCCATTGATCAACAGAAGGTCTTCATTATACCTGAAAATCAAGCTTGCTATCTACAAGGAAATCATACTTCCATACCATACTTCATCGAGTACGGCGTGCCAATCTGGGAGAGTTGCGCAAAAACACATCACCTGAAGCTTCAGCGTGCTCAAAATAAGTTCCTCAGGATGAACACCCCTCTGAGGACAAGAACATCTGAGGTCCTCCGTCTGGCCGAGATAAAAATGCTCGATGATCGCTTTAGTGAGTCTATCAATCGGTACAGGGTACGCTGCCTGACATCGGATCACCAGATCATCCGGAATCGGGTTTCCCACCCCTAGGTTTTTCAAATTGTAGTTGTAAGGTCTGTATCCACATTAATCCGGACACCTTCAAATCATTGTACCTTTTGAAATATTGCACGTAGGAATGAAAAATTTCACTGTGGTATAGCTGAGAGTCTATGATGAAAAAGACTATAATTGATGTTTACATTTCATGTTTAGTATTCAAGATGGCGACGAAAGAAAAACAAGTGCGCGAGCGAATTTTGTACGGGCGTACGGCAAATCCTGACTTGTCAATACGGAACCTTGCAAAAACATTGGATTTGCATAAATCCACTGTTCACGATGTGCTCAAATTATTTTTGGAACGTTTGACGGTGGAGAGGAAACCGAGAAGTGAGAAAAACATTGGACGCGCTGATCCTGTCATGGACCGAAAGGTGAAAAGGATATTAACGAAAAACCCAAATCTCTCCATTCGAACGGTGGCTTGTAAAATAGGAATGTCGCCTGGTTTTGTCCAAAAATCAAAACAACGTTTGGGACTTAAGTTGTATAAAGTAAAATCAGTTCCAAATCGCAACGACAAACAGAACTTGGCAGCAAAATTTTGACGAAGTTTTCATGCGTAGTTATGGACGATGAAACTTATGTTCTGGAGGATTTCAAGCAGCTTCCAGGGCTGGCTTTTTATTCTGCTATGGCCAGAAATGCTACAGCTGAGCATTTCAGAACTAAGAAGGCATCGAAATTTCCCAAAAAATACCTTGTGTGGCAAAAAGAGTAAATCTTTCGTCACTACAGGCACAATCAACAAGGAGATCGATCTGAAAGAGTGTCTGCAGAAGTGATTGCTACCCTTCATCAAAAGTCACAAAGAAAAACCATTGTTCTGGCCCGATTTGGCATCATGCCACTATGCTAAAACTGTGATGGAGTGGTACCAAGCAAATCAAGTGAACATTGTACCAAAAACCTCAAACCCGCCAAATTGCCCAGAGCTACGACCAATCGAGAGATATTGGGCTCTGATGAAGCGGAAGCTTTCTGGAAAGAAGCAAGGAATCAAAGACATCAAACACTTCCAGCAAATTTGGACAAAGACGGCTTCTACGATTTCTGAAGAGTCTGTACAAACCCTAATGGACGGAGTTAAGCGCAAAGTTCGAAAATTTTATGCAAATACCGAATAACTATGTTTTGTCTTCATGAATTGTTAAAACACATCCCATGAATCTGAAATAAACAACTACGACGGAAATATAATGCGAAATTTATGCTTTATTCATGTTTTAAGGTGTCCGGATTATTACGGATACAGACCTTAGTAGTAGATTATGTAGGTTATCAAATTTCAACAAACAATGCCCCAAGGGCTGATCTGAAAATTAATTTAAAACATAAAACACACTTAACACATTAAATATACAAATCAAAGCTGAAGAGCCCATTGGGCTTAAACATTTAAACAAATGTAAATAAGTGTATAAAGACAAAGAATGAAAATAAAAAAATAAAAACAATTTAGTAGCTCAGTATAGTCTTTCAGAAGATCAATACACTTGGTCCAACGATCTTCCAACTTTGTTGTCCCATCACGGAAGTTACTTTCTGGAAGGCCTGCAAAATATTCCTCTACGACGGCTAAAACCTCTTCGTCTGATGGAAAATGCTTTCCACGAAGGAATTTATTGAGGTGTGAAAACTGCCAGAAGTCAGAGGGAGCTAAATCTGGCGAATAGGATGGATGCTGCCACAATTCGTACTCCAGGTCACTGAATTTCGGGATGGTTTTTTGAGCAGTGAGCAGGTGCATTGTCTTGATGAAAAAAGATTTTTTCTTCTTCTGCAAACCGGATCTTTTTTCACAAATTTATTCATCCGACTGGTCCGAAAGGTCACAATAATAATCAGAGTTGATTGTCTTACCAGTTTGGAGATAATCTATCAATAAAATTCCTTTTGCATCCCAAATTTTGCATCCCAACTTTTGCATCCCAAAAAACTGACGCTAACACCTTCTTGGCCGATTTCTGGGCACAAACTCGCTTCGGAGCTGAAGTGCGGGGTTCACACCACTCCTTAGCCTCTTGTTTTGATTCAGGATCATGGTGGTAGACCCCAGTCTCATACATAGTGATGAATCGACGTAGAAAATCCTTTTTATCCTTTCGAAATTGCTCCAAATGTTGCTCAGAAAGTCGCATTCGAAAGTGTTTTTGTTGCATTGTTAGCAAATGCAGCACTCATTGTGCACACAGTTTTTTGAAACCCAAAACTTCAGCCAAAATATGCCATCTTTTTCGATGTGAGATGCCTATGTTGTCAGCTATCACATCCACAGTCGATCGATGACCTTCCAACAAAACCATATCCTGTATATTCGCTATGATTTCTGGTGTTGATGCACTTTTTGGACGTCCTGAGCGTGGATCGCCTTTAGCGCTTGTACGGCCACGCTTAAACTCCAAAAACCCATCGGTGAACGGTTGGAAATGAAGGAGAAGACTCCTTCACGCAAAAAAATACCTAGTTATACCAACCAAAATACGAATTATTTCTAATAAAATTTTGGTTTATATATGGACCCATAAAACTGATGAACTGATTCAACAAAACCATTTAGTTGAAATAAAACTTCATGCTTTATAGAATTAAGCATCGTGTTTTATTGCTCTAAACAAAATGTTTTATTGAACCAACTAAACGCATTTGTTGAAATAATAAACAATGCTGAAGTAATTCAAGAAATCCTTTGAATGGAAACAAAATTGCATGCTTTATAGAATTGAATGTCGTGTTTTATTGTTCTAAACAAAATGTTTTCTTTAACCAACTATACGCATTTGTTAAAATGGTAAGCATTGATGGACTAATACAACAAAACCATTGAATTGAAATAAAACTTCATGAACTTAAAGTCGTGTTTTATTGATTTGATTATTGATACTTATTCATTTTATTTTATTTATTTATTTATATTTATATCTATACATGTATCATAATCTATTATAATATCTATTATTAACCATACGCAAGCCTGACAGTTTTACAACTATTAACCAGGTGTAGGAAGAGAAAGTAATAAAATTACAATCCTATCGTTTAGCCAAAAGCAACGATTTCGAAGCTAGTTCGAATGAATTAATGTTGGTTTCGTCTTGATTTCTGTATGTTTTCCTTTCCATTGTGGTATTGCGTAGATTAGCAAGCTTTTCCCTTTGCTAGTCGCCGCTAGCAGGTACGTCCTGGTTCGTTCCATCTGTTCACGGTGAACTACTGGGGTAGTGTTTTATCCCAAGCCTGACGGAACAAGCAGCTAATTCGATGGCGGTTGTTGTTGGGTAGATCCTGGTAGAGTATTACGTTGCGCACGATTGCTGTTGATCGAATCGATTCATTTTGAATTCGAATCGTAACGCTGACTTTAAAACATTTATGCAGTATGTCCTTTAGCTTCGCGGTAAGTCTAGGGTGATAAACTATGTCGCAGTAAGTGAACGTAGGTACCACTACTGCTTAAATCAACTTCAGTCGGACCTGATGGGACAGTACAGGATTGAACAGTCGAAAAGTACGCAGAACATTGTACGCTTTCATGATGGTCTCGTTGATTTGTCCTGTCCATGATTAACCGAGATTAACCACCTTGTCTGTCACTGTAATGGGTTCTCCACAAAATTTGATGTCAATTTTGGGGATGACTTGTCCAGATTTGCAGATGATTATGCCTTGGGTTTCCTTTGGATTTGGAAAGAGGTTGTTTACGATTGCCCTGCATTCGATTGCAACCAAGTTTTCGCTGATTCTATACACCAGCCTATCCACATCGTCAATTGGATATTATTATAGATTTATATTATAATATATTATGTTTAAACTTACATAAGAAAAACTATCGGAGCCAGAGGCAGAGGCAGCAACTTGCCATGTCGGCAGCCCTAAGAAACAATAATAATATGGCTGCTCGGCCAGGCTTACAGTATAAAATGTGTGCTCATAAAAATATTTTGTTAAAACAATAAATTAACCATTTGAGTTTAAAATAGATTTGATTGTTATAAATCGAATATTATTTAAAGTAATTTCACACAGCGGTGATTACTTTAATAATTTGTTTGGTTTGATTTGAATGAAATTTTGAATTGATTTGGAACTTTTTTATGAATTGAATCAAATAGAAACCTTGCATTAAATAACAAGAAAATATGTTGTTGATTCAAAGCAGAGTGATTTCTTTGCGTGTTTAATACTTTCACTATCTTTGCATGGATCTCTGTGACGACGAGAACTGCCTAATACTACGGCATTGTAAACGACAGTGCACTAATAAAGTGGTGTAAGCTACACCCTCAAGCATTTGACGTCCGTCGCTATGACGTACCGAAGGCGGCGAAGAATATTACACTCCCGTTTCATTTTACTCGATTTTTGATTACAATTGTATACTATCTCTTTTTCTCTCACGGAAATGTTACTCAATTTTTGTTAAAAAGTGGATCTACTCAATTGAGTAACATTTCCGTGAGATTAAAAAAAAAAAAAAAAAAAAAAAAAAAAAAAAAAAAAAAAAAAAAAAAAACTCTAAAAAAATAAAAATTAGAGGTGGGTTATATCAGGGATATAACCGCGAGGATCACGTAGGACCGCGTTGGTGCATAGTAATAACGGTATCATCTAATTTATACATATCATATCACATGTAGTTGGTTAATATTAAAATGTCTTCATTATTTTGCTTGACCCGTCCCTTCTTATGAAATTCGGTTCAGTTTTATGAAAAAAAATTGATTTGATGAAAAATCTCTGCCGAATGCACCACTCTCGACTGAATGCCTCAAACAATCCAAAATGTACTAGTTTTGATAATATGCAAAGGTTGTTCAGGATAAATCACGAACATTTCACTTAAACACTAATTTTTTTTTATTGCAAAATTAAATTGGTCGTCCTGAAAAGGACGATGGTTATGATACGCCTAAGAAATTAATTTCGATTTTCGGTTTATTTGGCCAGCATGACACCATAATGTGCTGTATTCAATCCGGATAGTAGTTTATTGAACTCCTCGTCGCTGTGAATGGCCAACGGCAAGATAGTTGGGATGATTCTATTAATCTAGTTGTCACAAACATCGTTTTGCGCTGGGAGGTGCCCGGCTCCGGTAAAGCTTCGGAAGCGGATGGCGCCCGCGCGGATTATCGATTTTTACGACCCATTGCCACGGCAATAGGTCGAGCGGGGAAACTTGAAAAACTTTGCAGCGCTTCCTTCTGGTTTGTAGATTCGTCTGGAAGCGCAAGCGAAAATTTACGAGCCAGACGCGCAATCGCGAGAAAACGGATGAGATAAAGAAAAACCGAGAAAAAATCTTCGTAACGAGAGAGCGAAAAACACAACCGTCGATCAATCGAACTTGAATATCCAAATGAAATCATTTTGGTTCAAATCGTGTGCTTTATACTGGTGTTGATAACATTGCCTCCAAAGAAGAGAGGCACGAAAATGCAGTACGAAGCAAAATTCAAAAGAGGGACAGGCTTCAGTTATAAAATCAGGCACCGGCAACAAAGCAAAATAATTTTACAGCTGAGGGGTGTGGCTAGTGCTGTATTTAACACGGATTAAAACTAAATGAAATAAAAAGAAGACAATTTGTTACCCGCTTTTGAGGACCCGGAGAGGGAAAACTATATTTTCAACCTGTTCATGTGTAGATTTGTATGGGAGCAAAAGTAGGTCATCTTTAAGTGACAAATTGAACTACTTATACTAACATTACTTAATTGAAATTTTAATGTAAAACATTTGTTAGTTTTTCTGATCAAATGGTGTATAAATAAAGTCATTCTATTCAGTCAAACAAGAGTTATTAGCGTTCAAAAACCTTTCACTTTTGCGTAACGCTCTCATTTTTCAAAATTTTGAAATGACACCCGGTATAGAAAAGAGAAACGTAGTCCTACGTTAAAACTTATAGTTAATGCTGATCCCAAAAATAACGGTGTATGTGGAGCTGCTATTGAAATTCAATCACAAAAGATCTCATTGGTGATAAACCTTTCAAAACAAAGAATTTAAGCACTGCACGATATTCGGATTTTTCCATTGTTAAAAAATAAAGCCCGATTCAAAGTAAATTTGGACGCATTCAAGTGATCATAACTCAAGAATTAAACAACATACACGGTTGATCAAAACGTCAAACACAAGGGTATTTATTCAGCTTTCAAACAATATACAACAAGTTATCACATTTTACCGTTTCAAACGAACTGTCGCACTTTATTTGTGATCGATGCCATCATGATCTGCACAGTCGCTGGTGACACTGTACCGGCGAACTTATTCCACTTTAAACGCATTTGTTGCGCATTTGTCACTTCTTTACCGCATCCTCGAAGTTTTCGCTTGACAATTGCCCAATATTTTTTGATCGGTCTGAAATCAGGGCAATTCGGAGGATTAATCTCTTTGGCGACGAAATTAACTTTGTTTGCAGCATACCATTCTAGTAGCTCCTTAGAGTAGTGGCAGCTGGCTAGATCCGGTCAAAACATAACGTTGGTCTTATGTTGCCGTATAAAGGGTAAAATCCGCTTTTTCAGACGCGCTTTAATGTAAACCTTCGACGTCAAGGTGTGAGAGTGGATGAAAACCTTGGTTTTAAGGCCACAACTGCAGATCTCTTGCCAAATCATAAGTTTCCGAGCAAACTTATCTTCAAAAACAAATTTATACCTGGAAGGGACATCCCCACGACCAGTTGTCAGGTAAAATTTTCGTCCGGGGATTTGTTTATAATCATTTTTGACACATGTTTCGTCATCCATTAAAATACAGCCATTAAATTTCGTCAAAACTTGTTCGTATAGAAATCGTGCTCGCTTTTTGGCCACAAAAAAATTGGTTTAAGGAAGTGATTCGTATGTTTCCTGGAACAAAAAGACTTATATCCTTCTCTTGAAAGGATGATACGCATGGTGGAAAAGTTGGAATCGTATTTCTTTGCCAAATCACGTATGGAGACACCTGGGTTGCCTTTCACGTACCTCAACATCCACACTCTATGCTCTATCCACACTCAGAGTATCCTTGTAACGTTTGATTACAAGACACACCGTTGACTTTGGGAATTTTAACACTTTTGCTATTTTTGAGGCAGGCCACGAAGGATTCTCTAGATGTTTGTGCACAATTAATTTTCTTTTTTCAAGTTCCATGATCCGTAATTTCGAGATGCGTCAATCAATCGAGAAAAACTTTTCATCAATTTCTTTGTCAATGAAACATCAACAAATGCCAAATGTCAAAAGTTTTTCGTTCCAACCACCAGGGACGCGGTGGAGTATTAAACCGTGCGTCCAGATTTACTTTGAATCGAGCTTTACACTGACTCGTCAACTTCAAATGGTTTGTAAACAAAGAATGAATAGGCAGATCAAAATGAAATTTTGATTACGTTCTCATGAAAGATGAAACATTAAAATGGCGAAGAAATTTTGGTTTTTCTACTGCTCCATAGATGTCTTTTTCAAAACTTTTTGACTAACCAGCAGTGTTCTATCCGAACAAGTAATTTGTTGAAACGCAATTGATTTTCATTAAGCACTATATTTATTGTCCGTAGCTCAAGTACGATCAGCATTGAAAAAAAAATGCGCATAATGCATTCTTCCGCGGTTGAATCCAAGGTTGATTGATATCCTTTATGGATTCCGGATTTGGGAGGAAGCGTTAATGCTCACGCACCGCACGCACCAGCGCGACGCTAGCTGGGTAATCGAATTTCATGCTTCATGAAATACGAATAACGATACTCGTCATCTTCGTCCTCAACGCCGTTTTCCCTCCCGCTCGAACAATTCGTGCCACATCGGGACAATCCATGCAGCGGTCTTGTTTGCGGTTTAAGCTTTATTGAATTTATAAAACGGTATCTAAACCAGCTGAGAGTAACCCCAACCTAGTGGATTGAGGGAAGGACGTTTGCGGTATTTTCCACTCTACATGATGGCATTCAATGAACACGCAAATTTTTAGATGAACCAACAGGTAATTATTCTCCGCCGGAGGGTGAAGGGGAAGGTCTCTGGTTAACCACCGTCAGTACCGAACATAGATCCGGGCAATAAGGGAGATTTCGATTCCAATTTCTGGGAAATGCAACACAATTTGTGGTCGACTCGTATTGCCATGCGGGAGTTGATCATTTAAGTTTAATTTAATTTCTGAGTAAAACATTATCCTCGTGGTTTTCGTTGAATTAATGAGCTATATTAATTTGATTAGGGACGATTTGGGATTGAACGAGGACAAGTGATGAATTGATGAAGCCGGCGTCTTCTGTCATCCGAATATACCGTCTCTAGAGTAAATTTCTCGGTTCCAACATGTCATGCACTTTATGACTTCTGTAATAAAAGCTTCCCACACGTTTTCCATTGCAATGGAAAACACTGGTATACATACTGCAGTCTCGCAAATTCTGTGCGGTATTTGTTTTCATAAAGGCAACCCTCTATATTCATATTTTAGCATCGAACCACTAGCGTTACCACTGACTGCGGCAACGAACTTGCTAGTACCGTTGGAGCCCATCCACTCCATTAAAAAGCAGGTCCCTAATGGTACCAACAACTGTATCAACAGCAAGCAAGGATCGCCCCGTAGGGACTCTCCAGACTTGGCGGAGGGAAATTCATGTGCTCTCATAACTGTGCTCCTGATGCGGTGCAGTACGAGTATCCATACACGATTACAAAACGACCACCACGCCGCCGGTCCCATTATACAACGGACAGGTTACAGTCACAGTCACGGTAAGAGGTTGACGTGGGGGTCTGAGGGGAGTGTGCCATTTGGCCACACATTTGCCACCCGAGTTCATCTGTTGTTATAAATTCAAAATTGAAATTCAACCGAAAACGACGACGACGGCGGTGAAGACGATCACAGTGTGGAACGGAATAAAGCGTAATGATGAAGTGAGTGACCTCCACCCGACCTTTCTCTCTTCCAGGACAATTAATTACAATGCGATATGCTGGAGAGGTGGGAGCTGACCTTTTCGGACGGTTATAAATTATGGAAATATAGAGGCAGTTCAGGTGATTGCGATGGTGCAGTTTCTTCCACACTCTGCCTGGACTCACTAACAGTGCTGGCATGGTAAATTTAGGACTGGTTATTCACTGATTTTTCGCATTTGAGAGCCCACCTCTCAAATCCAAACGCCCTCGTTTAATACGCGCCCATAATCGATGTGGATCGACTTTAACATGTTTAATGAAAATTTATAAAGGTATTTTTAATAAGAATTTAGAACTGAGAATTTAAAGGGCGAACACGAAATTATTGCGACACCGAAAATGTCATCCCAATTTTCTTATAATGTTTAGAATCAAACCAAAATTTTAGGGTAGTTTTATACATATATTTACTTCAAAAATCAAAAGAAAAGTTAATCGATGGAGCCTTGAGTGTAAAATTGAACGCATTTTCGCTTGATGCCCTCCATCAAAGTTTTTACAGTGTCATCCGGTACCAGTTTCTCAGTTTTTTTTTCCATTTTCTTAACATGTCCTTCTCGTCTTTGACTGTCTTCTTGCTCTTCCGAAGTTCCCGCTTCATCATTGCCCAGTACTGCTCCGCCGGGCGCAGCTCCGGACAGTTTGGCGGATTCATGTCCTTTGGAACAAAATGGACAGAATTGGCCTCATACCACGCCAGGACACTTTTAGAATAGTGGCATGATGCCAAATCTGGCCAAAATAGCGGAGCTTCGTCGTGCTGCTGCAAGAACGGCAAAAGGCGCTTCTCGAGGCACTCAGATTTGTAGATCTCGCCATTTACTGTGCCCTTTGTCACGAAAGGCTCACTCCTCAGTCCGCAAGAGCAGATGGCCTGCCAAATGAGATATTTGGAGGCGAACTTCGACATTTTCTTCTTCTTAAATTTGTCGTCCACATAGAACTTGCTCTTGCCGGTGAAAAACTCCAACCCCGGAATTTGCTTAAAATCGGCTTTTATATACGTTTCGTCGTCCATCACACAGCAGCCATATTTTGTCAATCTCCGTACCTCATTGTTGCCGCTCATCGCGGTTTGGGAAGTTCTGTACCTTGTATATATGTAGTCCAGCTCTCTTCTTTGCATTCTGGACGTAGCTTTGCGACATGCCGATCTTTTCAGCCAAATCACGGCTTGAGACGTTGGGATTTGCTTTAAACATCCGCTTCACCTTTCCCTCCGTCTTTTTGTTCTCCGGTCCCGGTTTTTTCCAGCTCCTTTGCCGTGGTCCAACGTCAACCGCTCCTGGAACCGCTTCAACACTCTGGAGACGGTTGAATGGTGAATGTTCAACATTTTTCCCAACTGCCGGTGCGACAGGTCAGGAAATTCCAGGTGTTTGGAAAGAATTTGTTCTCTCGACTCGCGTTGGTTCACCTCCATTTTCGTTGAATCGAAAAACACGACTTCGAGTTTGACAGCATGTAAACAATACACATCAATGAGAAAGTGTGCAAAATTTGGTTGATTTTTACCCAATGGTAAAAAAGTTATGCCCTGTTGAATGTGTCGCAATAATTTCGTGTTCGCCCTTTATTTGTTTTTGCCGTAAGTCTACCGATCTACCGTAGGGGTTGCGAAACTAGCAACCCGGTTCCTGAACTCGACTCGTCGAACGCAACATCACCCACTGTCAACCATGATCGGACAGGCTGACCAACGATCGTTCTGTGAAAACAGAAACCAGCACGAGCTCGGATTACTACGAATCCTATGAGACAACTCCCCGCGAAGTGCAAATCAATCGTCAAAGTGGAATCGTTGATCATCAACTGCGGGTGAAGGTCATTGGGAAAATCAAGGTTGATCCCAATATCTCGGATTATGATTTGGCAAAAAACTGAATGCCGGCCGTTTTACTGTGCAGCGAATCCGTCTCCGAGAAGGTTATACATGTTACCGAGCAAGTGAACAGCTCAACCAAAGCCTGAAACAACAAACAATGGTCAGAACTCGGGCCCGTAAGTTTTACGGCCAAGTTCTGACGAAATTCGATAGATGTCTCTTGATCAATGATGAAACATATGCTAAAGCAGATTTCAAATTGATCCCGGGGCTCAAAGAAGGCTGACCAAAAGTAAATTGGTACGCCCCTTGGCACCGCTAGCACGCCTCTAGTTTTGGGAATCGAAAATCTTTGACAGTGGTTTGTTTGCCCTTCTATAGAGAACAGTTGGTGCAAGTTTGATCAGAGTAGTCGGTCGCGTTCAGAAATAATCTTTAATGGAACACAAAAGAAGAAAAAATAAAGGGGAAAAAAAAACCCGGAAAATCCGGAGAGGTCAACAACGAAAACAACAGTTTGTCGAGTGCTCAAAACCTTCAAACCCAGAGTGCGGAAAGGAATCAGCGGACCTACGAAAAAAACTGGAACCAGGGATCGTCAGCTGCGTAGCAAGGTGTTGAGATGCATTCAAACAGTGCGGAACATCCTTGCCAGGGAAGGATACAAGTCGAACAAAGCCAGTGCACATCCGAACCGGCACATGAAGCAGAATTCCGTGGCCAAAACCGTGCAAGGCTCTTGTACGACCTTGGTTTTGACGAAACACAAGGGCTGCACTTTGATCGATGACGAAACATACGCCAAACTCGATTTTAACCAGTTTCCCGGTTAAAAGTTTTACATCGCTACTGGACGTGGGGATGTGCTGGGAAGATTCAAGTTCGTGTTTGCCGACAATTTCGCGGAAAAGGCCATGGTTTGTCAATTGATTTGCAGTTGTGGCCTGAAAACGGCATCATTCGTCAGATCATCGACGATGGCATCCCAAGTTTACATCGAAGAATGCCTGAAAAAGCGTGTATTGCCGTTCATCCGCAAGCATAGGGGCAAAGTCATCTTTTGGCCGTCCCTACCTTTTTATTATAATCCTCTCAATAGGATAAACCCCTTAAAACAATATTTATTTAATTTTTGTAAAGTTCTACAGGTAAAGGGCGATACGGTCAAAATTTGGTCAATATCAACTTGACGTATTTCTTTCCATTTTGGATTTAAAAAACCTGAACACCCCTCATTTTAAAGGTGTGTGTGTGTAGAATGTTGCTCCTATTTTGATTTTGGAATTCACTCTTCAGTTGTCAAAATGCCGTTCAAGCAAGAAGAGCAGCGTATCAAAATTTTGCTCGCGCATCGCGAAAATCTGAGCTACTCGCACGCAAAGTTGGCAAAATCGCTAAAAGTTGCCAAATCAACCGTTACAGATGTAATTAAAGTGTTTGGGTTACGTTTGTCGACAGCCAGGAAGTCTGGATCGGGGGGAAATCGAAAACCGGAAGCCGCTGAGACGACAAAGAGAGTTGCCGGTAGTTTCAAGCGAAACCCTAACCTATCTCTCCGAGATGCCGCAAATAAGCTGGGTGTATCGTCTACAACCGTGCATCGAGCCAAAAAACGAGCCGGACTATCGACTTACAAGAAGGTAGTGACTCCAAATCGCGATGATAAACAAAATACGACGGCCAAAGCGCGATCCCGGAGGCTGTACACGACGATGCTGACGAAGTTTGACTGCGTGGTAATGGACGACGAAACCTACGTCAAAGCCGACTACAAGCAGCTTCCGGGACAGGAGTTTTATACGGCAAAAGGAAGGGGAACGGTAGCAGATATTTTCAAGCACACGAAACTGTCAAACTTCGCAAAGAAATATCTGGTTTGGCAAGCCATCTGTACCTGTGGCTTGTAAGTAGTATTTTCATAGCTTCCGGGACTGTCAACCAAGAAATTTACGTGAAAGAGTGTTTGAATAAACGTCTGCTGCCTTTCCTGAAGAAACACGGTTGTTCCGTACTGTTTTGGCCGGATTTGGCATCTTGCTCTGTGTTTGAATCGAATGTATATTTTTCGGTTCAGTGTGTAAATTTAAAAGTGTGTTCTTTTACCATGAAAATTGTAGAACTGTCAAATCCACCAACACAAAGGAAGTCGTCGTATGGATTTTCTCTATACTGTTGACAAATAATACAAAAGCTTCACATTCAAAATTTTCCTCTTGGCGAATCACCTCAACGAATCGCTCCTCAGGAAAGTTCACAAACTTTCGGCGTTAACAAGTTCGAACAGACCATGCAAACGGAATAGGCCATGTCACTGATAATAATCCCATTTTTTTTTTTTGCAGCGATTGCCATAAGCGCCGACGAGCGGCAACAGATGAAAGATGGCTCAGAGTGCATTCGGAAGATATGGACAAATTGTTTCGACTTGGATCTTTCAGGATGGAAACGACAATGATTGAACGACGCCAACCTCCGTTCCGGTCTTTATAGAAGTTATAATTCATTTGAAAATTAAAACCTTTTAAACAGCATACATTTATTTTGATTGCACAATACTTTCTAGTTGAAAGTTCATTTTCAAATAAAAATAATTTGCTTTCATTTTTAAATATTCCACGGTGTGGATTTGATTGTCCTTCACAATTCATCTGAAAAGAAAACTTTTATGTTAAAAGTATTTTTACAGCATACTTTTATTTACATTGCACAACACTTTCTGGATGCAGGAAAGTTTATTTTGGAATAAAAATAATTGGCTTCTATTTTCAAATAATGCCACGGTTTCGTTTTGACAGTTCTACACCGCGTTTTAAACATTTCAACTTTTAAATGTAAAGCAGCAACATTTTGAATTGACGGTTTAAAGGTTTTGGTTTTGAAAGTAAACCGGTTTTCTACGAAAAAGAACGAACGCAATTTTTGAATTTTGGCAATGGTTTTTTTTTAATTTTAATAAGCATTATTCTTTGTGTGTGTGATCAAATCCCCGACCTCTTTTGGCAAATTATCCATCGAAGGAAATGATAGCTGCAAGGAGGGGCCACTTTAATGTTAATTTCTTCAAAAAAGTTTTCACTGTGGGAAGCATTGCCATAACAATGCTTTTAAGAGGGTCAGACATTTCGAGGTACTTAAAAATACCTTCCACAATATCATCAAATGAGAACAGCCCAGATGAAGAGGGGGCTTCTGTTCTTAAAATCGGGGCATCAGGGGTTTTGGATGTCCCCGGGAGAGATGGGAAATCCTGTGTGTAGTTGGCACTTCGAAAACCAGGTGGATTTGGATTATCCTTATTTCCACTGCTCTTTGAATTGGGCATGTTGATTTGGGGCTTCTTTTCAGCTACTTTCCCTGCTCGGATGCGTCTTCGTTTCCGTGAAGCACCTTCCGGAAAACTGAAAGAGGTCCCCTCCTCAACCAAGTCCGAATCAGACTCGTCATCTGACAGAGCAGCAAAAGGATTTGTATTGATATCGGGTGGCGAGGCTTTCTTAAGCATTTCTGCAAAAGATTGCCTTGAACGTTGTTTCAGAGAACGTTCCAATTTTTCCCCGCGTTGTTTGTACGCCGGGCATGACGAGAGAGCATGGGGAGGAGTACCCTTGCAAAAAACGCATTTTAGTGTGTTATCTGCACAGGGACCAGCCTCATGTTTCTCCCCGCAAGTTGAGCAGCGTGCCTTATTGCCGCAGTGAGAGGCCGTATGCCCCATCTGCTGGCAGTTTTGGCAGATCATTACCCGGGGTACAAATAACCGCACAGGTAGCCGAAGTTTGTCCAGTTCTAAGTAGTGAGGAAGGGCAGAGCCAGAAAAGGTCACCCGAAACGAGTCTGTGGGGGTAACTTTTTTCTTACCCTCGCTGTGCGATATTTTCACTAATTTTGTTACTTCCAGTATCTGTACTGGGGGGAGCAGAGGGTTCTTGAATCGGCCAACCGCCCGCTTCTCCAAAATTTCAGGGCACAGACTCGCCTCTGTGACTACTCCTACAATCTCCACATCACGAGCTGGAATATAAACTCTATATTCCAGTGTAAAATGCTGGGAGGAAGCAATCTCTTTAGCCTGCTTCAGGTTAGAGACGACAACACGGAGTTTATTAAATTTAACTTTCGTGATCTCTGTCACGGCTGAGAATCGCTTCGTCAAATCAGTAGTTATTTGGTACACGTTCAGAGGTTTAATTTTGGGCTGAAAGTAGACAACCCATGGACCGACCGAGTCCATTGGATAAGATCGCGGTCGGAAATTTATCTGTGCCTCCCCATCATCAGGTGGCAAAGGCACTTTTTCAGCTAAACCGTCCATGTCGAAGAAACCTCTTCAACATGCACGATTTGCCTTACTCTTTAAATCACACACAAACACAAAATAGGAACACACACAAATTAACGCTAAACTCTAGTGGGAGTGAGATGACAGAGGGAAAAAAACTTAACTAATATTACTGATCTGTTGCTGCTGCTGCTACTGCTGCTGACGCACCGTATGCCTGAACGTCGCACTTCTATGCGGGCAGCGGGGAGCGGTGCGCTGCGTGGGTGCACGGGTGTCCGATCGCCTTCGGGTGCACTCGCTCGACGATGTCGGATGACCGTTGGCGATGTAGTGGTGTATCGCTGGTTAGCGTCACCACGCGGAGATGAAGCGAAAATGAGCGGGATGATAATTCGCCAGCAAGCACTGCTTGATTTTCTTATTTCACTGGAAAACCACACTGCCTTCTTTGAAAAAAAAAACTCACTTTCACTCCTTTCACTGAAGTGAATAGATTTAGAGAAAAAAAAAACTAATTATTTCCTAGGATCGCACTCGAAAAATCTTCCAAAACAACGGAGCGCTGGATCGAACGGACTTTCTTCTTTCGCTGAACGAAGTGAGATGAGAAGCCTAATTATACAATTGTAGAAATACTTCGAAAGATACGAATTTGAAAATTCAATTGCGCGAAAAAAAACTAGCAGATGTTAAATTTAGGAATAAAACTATTTATGTATTGTTTTTTATTTATGTATTTATTGGCTGTAAGCTTTGTATTGTGTAAACGAAAAAGTTTAATTCTTCAATCTTGTGGCAGATCCATTCGGATGCTTTTCGATTTCGTTTTCCATGACGTTTTTTGCTCTCTGCAATTTTCTGTTGAACACGAACATCACGTAGGAATCCTTGTATCAGTGTATTCAAAATAATGTCGACCAATTTATTGAAGCATGGTTGACATGTTGCATTTTCGAAAGATTCGTAGACCAAATATGCTTTTAGGCGAGTTTTTACATTTCTCCGATTCTGGTAGAGGAAGGTTCTGAACTTTTGCTTGAAACTTACGAATGCTATCAATCCAATTGCGTACAATGTACTGTTGGGGATTGTTATATTCCTCGAAGAGCATGCAGCTTTCAATTTAATGAAAGAGTACTCTTCTCTTTGAAGCCATTCGTCATTTTGTTGAGCCGTCAACTTTTGCTTGCATTTTTTATGTGGTAGCTTACTTACGGCTGCTCCAATGATGTAAACCAATGCATTCATTTCTTTTGTTAGGGCTTCGAATGAAGATTTTAAATCTATAGGGTCATCTTTATATCCAGACGAAGCGCATAAATCTGGCTGCAAATCATTTTCTCTAAGTAGTTGTAGTATACAGAGTATGTATGAAAGAAATGTTAAGATGCTTTATAGGATTTTAAGAGTATTAATTTACCATTCAATTTGGGTATAATCGTTCGATTTGAGTGTTATCAACTTAGCGTGAAACGAAATAAAATTTGTAGTAAGCTATGCGAAACGCTCCTCGCTTTGTAAGAATAAACAAATCCAACGCAACGTATTGACACGAGAGGCCGATAACTATAAATACCAACTAGCAGTACTGATTCGGATCATTCTTGAAGCGAACTTTGACAGCAACGGACCAGTAGCAGCAGCCACAGTGAAGCAACATAATCGAGGCTAAAAACTTCGGTCAGGTCACGACAATGGCGCAGTCGGTAGGCTTAGCCACATCATTTTGACAGTTGGTACCCCCCCCAACCCCTTCCCCCTCACCCCTGCCCCCCTATTTAAATTCGCTCCCACACAAAATGCAATTTTTTTTTTGATTATACTCCCATAAAAATGGCCGCCCCGACAACAAAACAAACCCCAGAAAAACAAAAAAAACAATTCAGGTTATGCGCTAGGTTTTTTTATTGAAAAAAAATGACATGACACTTATCGCACAACAGCAGCGCCGCCTACCAGGAGCATAACGACATACATTTGAAATGTCGGTTTAAAGTTTTACATAAGTAGCAAACTGAAGATGAACGTCTGTTCTCTGTGGTAGTAGTATAATTGAAGCACAGAGAAATCCATACCCAAGTAACCACAAGCATTATATTATTGCTCTTATTCAACACAAAATCAACATCATTAATGCGGGATTGCATCAATTCAACAGTTGTCAAGTAATGAAGCGTTAGATTAGCTTTAAGAATATAATGATGCATTACCAATGCAATGATGCATTACCAATGCAATAATGCTACTTTAGCAATGTCTTATGGCATTACAAAAGATATAGCATTAGTTCGATCTTAGTGGGGCCCTTTTCAGCTTTAATCCAACTTCAATGATGCACTAGACGTAATGCATATGCCCTATATATGCAAGCTATTATAGCCTCGTGGTTACTTGGGTACCTCCATATTTGTGTTTAATTTTAATATAAGGTTTAGATTTACCTATATTTACGTGAAATTTATTTTAAAATTTTTTCCCCAAAAAAAAAAAAAAAAAACATTATTTTTATTTAAACATAATAAACACAAAAAAATTAAAACGAAATTACCCCAAAAAATAAGAATGTGCACTTTCCCCCGCCCACGGGAAAAGTCCACCAATATTTGGGTAAACTGATCTTAGCGTGAAAAGGCTCATCAGCATTCACTGAGAAAAAATATTGGTAAACGCACACATATTTCAGTTTCATTTAACCGGAATTTCACGTTGAATTGGGAACAAACATCATATTAGTTTGATTCAACTACTGACGGTGGTTAAAACAAACTAAAATTTTGAATGATTGTTTCGGGAATTAAGCAGTTAGGTACAACTGATATCCGTTTGAATTTACCATTGCGTTGGTTGTTTCATTACAGATTTTTTGGTTGATTCTACAAACGCTTATGGTTTGTTTCAAAAACAATTTAGTATGATTTAAACTGAATTGCTGTTTGAAACAAACAAACAAAAACGGTCGAAACAACAAACATATCCGTTGAAAGTCACCTACATTTCTTATGTGTCCAGATTATAATTTCAGTTCAAGGATTTTTTTTCAATAAGGCGAATCTAATAATGAGAGATTCTCTCCTCTCCCGCACTCTTTCGTTTATTGAAGCGCCATTATAAAACTTTCGAGGGATTCTTTAGTACAGATCGAAACACAACAGTGCTGGCTAGCATACTCTACAAAACTGTAGAATGAAAAACGCTGAATGGAATATGAATGAAAGAGAAAGTAATCAAAGGGAGTCTCTCAATGTCAGATTCGCCCTAATAAAAAAAAAAAAACCCTAGAATTATTTGACTCAAATTCTAACAAACATTAGAAAAGTTTCTCAGTCTAGGAGAAATCTTCAAATATTAATGCGAGCCTCTCTACTATTTTCATGTTTTGTTTAAGTAAAATATTAAATTTTCACTTATTTTTTAGTGACAGCGTCAGAGCATGCAGCGGAACCGGATGATGGAAAACGAAATAACCCAAAAAATAGTAAGTTTCAAACTAAATGTTCAGTTATTTTTTCTCCAAACAAAATATTAGTTTTATTTAACCGACGCTTTGGTTGAATCAATCTAAAATTTTAATTTGTTTCCCTGAGTAAACGCAACCTGCATTTTGCTAATAATAAATCCCTTTCAAGGTGGACCCAACAAAAATATTAGTTTAAAACAACCATAATTTGTGTTGTATTGTGGTAATATCTTTAGGTAGAAACAATCAACCTGCCTGTTTGTTTCAAAACAAAATAGTTGGTTTAAAACAACCAAACGGATTTTTTAAACAACTAGTTTTTAAATTTGGATGTCAACAAAACGGGACAGCTTTTTCTCCGTGTTGGCTGACATACTCTCAGGCAAATAAACTTAAGAATTTCATAAGGTACAACCAACAATCAATGTGCAACTAGCGATTTGAAATTGGTTCACTGTTGTGTAAAACACCTTGGTACGAAGTACGCCTTGCAGGTTGCACCTAGCAATACAATCTTGGTACTAGATTCGCTATGTTATTATCTTGATTCGCTATGTTATTTTGACAGAATATTTGTGGCTGTGTTCGTGTGAGTTACGTTATTAAGGGCGCATCATTAAGCTTAGGACCGAGCTTGGGACCGATGTGCTGGTACTTCTTGACCCAAAAACTATATCCATATTCTTCATGACTATTGCAGCGGGTGGATAGTCATGAAGAAAACGAATATTTTTTCTGGCTCAGCAAGTACTAGCACACCGGTCCCAAGCTCGACCCCAAGATTAATAATTCGCCCCTAAGACCGTAATACTTATGACAGACATACAACTCTGACCGTTGTACGAACATGAAGGAGTACAACGCTGTACGTTGTATGTCTGTCCCAGGCATAACTCACACCAATTCACTCTCAAATATTCTGTCAAAATAACATACTCTGAAAAAAATTTCATCGTTGTACCGACAATTAAATCATGGTCATGATGACTATCGCATATAATGGTTTCAATAACCATGAAAATGGTCGAATTTACCACGTTCATGGCATTTTTGACTATGATCATGGTAACAAGGACTATTCCGACATTATGGAAAATGTTGCATCAACTATTTTTAATGGTAGTTTTGACCATGATCATAGTCGGTTCAAAATCACTATACTGCAATAGTCATCCTAACCCCCAATAATGGCAAAATTGACTATCAAATTCCTCTCTGTGTAGCGAATCAAGACAAAAACAAAGATACTTGTACGAACAGGTGCTGAAAAGCGCAAGATTATATGACAAGGTGCAGACTGCAAGGTGTACTTCGGAACTAGGGGCTCTACAACAGTGAACCAATTTCAAATCAGTAGTTGCACATTGATTGTTGACTATAGTACATAGGATATATCCAGCCGCTGGTGCAACTTATGAACGATGCTCTTGAATTTCACAAACATGACTTATGAATGGAGTTTGTTTTTACACGACGTTTACAAGCGATGATATAGACTTTAGGTCAAGCCACTATAACCAACAATCAATGTGCAACTAGCGATTTGAAATTGGTTCACTGTTGTAGAACCCCTAGGTCCGAAGTATACCTTGCAGTCTACACCTTGCCATAATTCTTGCGCTTTTCGGTACCTTCCGGTACTAGTATCTTGGTTGTTGTTTTGATTTACTATGTTATTTTGACACAACATTTGAGAATGTGTTGGGGTGAGCTACGTTGTTAGGGGTGAATCATTGAGCTTGGGACCGATGAGCTAGTACTGACTGAGCCAAGAAAAATATCGTATTTATTCGGGACCTACTGGTCTTAGAGTTATGTCGTTTAAGGTTTTAAACCTGGGTCAGGTCTGACTCTGACTCGCAATTACCGAACGAAAACGGATCCAGAGTCGAGTCAGTATGATAGTATTAGTGCAAAACATAAACATAAACAAACATAAACATTTTATTTTGACAGTTCATGTTTGTGTGTGTTGGCGAACCCAGGTTGGACCCCGAAAAAACTTGAGAGCGAACCTCATCGATGTTGGGTCGGATCCAGAGCGGATCCAGCCCAACAAACATTGGTGTCGAATAACCGCTTGTTCAAACAAATTTGGAGAAGTTGTTCAGCTTTTCCTTCTAGAAAGCTGAATAATTTCTCCAAATTTGTTTGAACAAGCGGTTATTCGACACCGATGTTTGTTGGGAGGTCCTACCCGATTGAATAAAAAAACGTTTTGACAGCTGTTAGGACGGACCTAGGACGAACCCAGTTCCGCACTGGCAATAACCGAAAACGACATTAGTCTATGCTATAACCGTAACCTCAACGTTCAAGCACGGACTAATTACCGTACCGAAACAAAAACAAAGATTCAGGTACAGAAAACCGCAAGAATGTTTTACAAGTTACAGACAGCAAGGTGTACTTTGGACTAACGGGTTCTACAACGGGAATCAATTTCATATCACTAGTTTCACATTGATTGTTGGTTGTAGTGCAAACGGGGTGTTACCAACAATCAATATGCAACTAGCGATTTGAAATTGGTTCACTGTTGTAGAACCCCTTGGTCCGAAGTACACCTTGAAGCCAGCACCTAACTATACATATTTGCGCCTTTGTTTTGATTTGCTGTGTTATTTTGACAGAATATTTGAGAGTGTGTTCGTGTGAGTTCATTATTAGGGGCGCATTATTAAGCTTGGGACCGAGCTTGGGACCGATGTGCTAGTACTGACTGAGCCAAGAAAAAAACGTATTTGTTCGGGACCTACTGGTCTTAGAGTTAGTCTATGGTGTTACCCTTGGGCCAATGGGATTCTTAAGCAGTGAGCCAATTTTAAGTATAGACACTGTATATAGACCGGACAACGCAAAATCATACAATCTGCCAACCCTGAAATATGTCATAAATTTGAGCAATTGATCTGGCACCACTTGTATTTGTACAAACTTGAAGTAAACAGCGCAATAGGCTAAAAAAAGATTTGGTTTCGATGTTGGTAGTTTGTTTTGATTCCTTTTGAAGATATTCATTAAAAAGCATAGTGAAAAGTGCCGTGTAAAATATGAATTGTTCGGAGCGAAATTGTGGCAATAACTCGCGATGTGAAGTGAATTCTGTGGGTTTCTTCCGGTTTCCAAAGAAAGATAATATAAGGCAGAAATGGCTTGCATTCTGCGGCCTTTCGGCAGATTATCAGATTCTAGGAAGCCATAGGCTGTGCAGTGTAAATACAAAATACTATAATTTGTTTTCTCCATTACTAATCATAACAAATATATCCAGTTACATTTTCTCGCTAGTGATCTCTAGCGCGATATGAACGGAAAGACTCGAAAAGGCCAGGATGCTGTTCCGTTTTATGACAATGTCACGCAGTTGAGTACCAGGAAGAGAAAGAGAAGTAGCTTCGAAGATTTGATCAAATTTTTCATGCGCTATGGCTAGAACACGTCGCATTTGTATGTCGGGTCCTGATGCAGTTTATCGTAGATTGCGTTCAAGTATCATCCGATGTAGAAGGCCAGCAGGCTGCAAGAGGTTTTCCGGTATAAACTTCAAGTCTTTCCGCTGGCCATTTTCTGGTACTCGTAATAACCTCAAATAATGTAGCCATAGCCTCAACAACAGCTAAAATGATTTGTACTACAATTTCGGGACTTAATGTATCATTTGTAAAAACGATAATTGATAGTGCTGTAAAATACACGTTGAAATGGTGGTCCTATGCTCGGCACTGTGTAGAGAAAGAATTTTGTTCATTTTTAGTAATCCAAACGGCAATAAATAATACACCGAAAATACTTACATTTACTGAATATGGAAGTACAAAATCCCTTATTTGTTCATAATTGGCTTTTGTCAAAACAATACTTGATCACAATACTTGCTCCTTTAAAGTGAATCAAAAGTTGACAGTCCGTTTGGCTGCATTTTTTGACAGGTCGTTTGGTTGCATAAGACAATTGTTGTCCGGTCTATATACAGTAAAAAAAAAAAAAATTAATTAAATAAAAAAAAAAAAAAAGAAAAAACTTATCACCCCACAACACCAAAACACACCCCACAAAAAAACTCAGCCATAATCCGTTATTTAACGACAAACCCCAAAGATTGAAAATTTTTTAATATCAAAAAAAAAAAATAACGGGGGGGGGGGGGGGGGGGGAAGGGAAAAATCCCCAAATTTTTTTTTTTTTTTGTTCCCCAAATTTTAAAAAAAGCAAAAAACGCGGGGATTTGTTTTTTCCCCGAAAAAAAAATTTTGAAAAAAATTGACTTTTGGGAATTAAAAATTTTTTGAGGTGGAGGAGTGAAATGAATTTGATATGGAGGATTTGAATTCAATTGCTGAGATATCCATGGCAATAGTACTGAAACATGTCTTATATCATCGTTGGCAACTGCTAGCATATTATGTGATATTTCATTAGGGTGGTTCACTTGTTTTGCATTAGGGTGGTCCATTTTATAGAAAAATAAAAAAAATAAGATAATAGTATCAAAACATCTCTTATATAATCGTAAGCCATTATCAATATTAAATATATGATATTTCATTAGGATGGTTCATTTATTTTCCATTAGGGTGGTCCTTTGAGTTGGAAATTAAAAGCAACAAAATATTTCCAGCAAATTTACCAGTCAATATTTTTTGTATAGTTTGAAACCATGATTCTTTTTTGGCATACTACACTTCGTTAAGATATTTTTATTATGTTTTTTTTAATAGTTAACAAAAATGTGCCGTTACCAAAATATGGACAAAAATAAGGAAAAAAAAACGATTTTTGATGTACCCAAATTATTACAATAGCTTGATAGGCGACTACGATGTGCAACAAAAGTTTTTTGTTTATCTTTTCTAAAGAGGTTCTTGGCCTTGGACTGCTTCATTTCCGAGAAACACAAGTAGGTACGTTCTAGGGGATCAAAACAAAAGTACGTTACCTGCCGCTTGCTGTGGTATACGCGCTTCGGTAGTGACAACGTCTGCTTCGAATGCTTTTTGTTCTGAAGTGTTATCTACTCAAACAAAATATAAGCTACCCGTAGGCAACGAATACGTCCCAAGCGAGCAGTTTTGAAAGACTGAGTAGGTAATGAAATGGCCACACATTTGGTATATAAGGAATTGTTATTTTTAGTTTTACTCATTCAGTATTTTTATATTTGAACGAGGAACCGCGGTCTAGTCAACAGTTTTTTGTTTTTCAAAATGGAGGATATTCGGCTAGTTGGAAAATACCTACCTTTGTTCCCCGAATCTTCGAATTTGCCTACATACAACGAAGTTTTCCGGAAATTCATGTTTCATTTGCGAGCAGAGAAGCAAAAGACTAAACCAAGTGCACAATTAACAATACAAGCTTTGAAAGTATCATGGAATAAAAAGCATTTGAACCATTTGCTCGACGACAGGACAGTGCAACATAAAATCTTGCGGTACTACGAAACTTGGAAAATCTTGCAGAAGCGCAAGCTAAGAATGTCGGCGAGAGAAATTGAGAAGAGAAAGGATTTCTCTGATTCATTGCAGAACCTTTTCGATATCGGGAAGAGGTATAAACCGAAGAATAAAGTAGAAAGAAAAGCATATCGGTATTTGCAAGAACAACGAGAACTAACTCTTCCAACAACAAGTGAGTGAATTATGGAGAGTGTGAGCTGTTTAGTGGAATACCTGTAACTAGAAAATAAGAAGAATGATTAGTAATTTCCATTTAATTCCAACTACCTTTATTGCTTATCTTGACAGATACGCGTATTTCGTCTACAATGTGCAGACTTCTTCAGTGTCGTGTATTAGTCATTCTTCTTATTTTCTAGTTAACAAGTGAGTCTTTTCCAACGGCAACTATCTCGTGTAGTGATTTTGAGGAGGAAGAAACAGCAGAGGCGACAACAGAGACTAATCCACGAACAAGTGAGCAGGAAGAAGCAAGTCTACAGGAAAGAAAAAATTTAACTGCTAGTGATTTCGAGTCCTCATCTCAAACCCAGAGTGAGTCCGTTCCTTCTATCAGTACTATCGGCGTAGATTTTCAGATACCGGGTAAGTGTAAATTGAATTAATTTCAAATATGTTTTAAAATGTTTTTCGTGGTTAACAAAGGATTGATTCTTAAATTTTCTTCTAGCTCCTTCCAAATCGTCTTCAACTTCTAAATCACCATTAAAAAATGTCATTACTGTCGATGTGGCTGCTGCTTTGGACCGCTGCAAAGTGAGTGATCGAAATGCGGTATTTCTAATATCATCTATAGCGAAATCATTGGGGCACGACGTTTCAACATTAGTGTTAAACAAAGAGTCCATTAGGAATTCAAGAAAAGAAATTCGTGTGCAAAAGCAGAACGAGCTGAGAGCAACATTTAAGCCACAGGTTAACTTAACAGTTCATTGGGATTCAAAACTGCTTCCTAGTATATTGTCGTCTAAAGCCACCCCCAAAACTGAACGATTGGCTATAGTTGTATCTGGTGAAGGCATCCGTAAGCTGTTAGCTGTTCCTCCCATCCAAAATTCAACAGGAATAGAACAAGCAGAAGCGGTGTACAATGCAGTTGTCGATTGGGATCTTGAAGACAGGTAATTTCTATTAGTTTCAATATTATTATTGATAATTTTTAAATTATACCGTTATTCCGTGTTTTAGGGTTATGTTTACATCATTTGATACCACTGCGTCAAACACTGGTCGAAAGAAAGGAGCGTGTCAACATCTTGACAAAATGTTTAAAAGACAACTGATTGGACTTCCCTGTAGACATCACATACACGAGCTGTTAGTTGGCAAGGCATTCAAGGCACTACAATTTGAAACTGCACAATCTCCAAATGTTGAGATTTTTAAGCGGTTTCAGACGGAATGGCACCGTTTAGAAAAGAGCTCATACCATTCTGGTGTTAATGATGTATTCGTTAAATCATCAATAACAGCCAACGAGAGGGTGGATCTCTTGAATTTTTTTGAGCGACAATTAAAAGAACAACATCACCGCGAAGATTATCGCGAAGTTATTCAGCTTACGCTTATATTTTTGGGTGGAAAAATTAAAGAACATTTTAAAATTAGAGCTCCTGGTGCTTTCCATAATGCAAGATGGATGGCAAAAATTATTTATTCACTAAAAATGTTCTTTTACCGACACACTTTTGCGTTACCTAAGGCAGCTCAACAACAGTTAGCACGATTTAATGTATTCATTGTAAAAGTATATTTGAAAAACTGGTTTCTGTCTACGTGTGCTGCAATGTCTGCAAACAATGACCTTAATTTGATAAAATCGCTTAAAATCTACGAAGCTGTTGACGAAGAAGTTGCCAAAGCAGTATATAAAGGGTTCTTGAAACATCTGCAGTATTTGGATAGCAATCTCATCGGATTGTGTTTATTTGATGAAACGTTGGATATCGCAGATAAAAAAAAATATATTGAAGCCTTACATACATCAGGTAATTATTTTGTTCAATTCGATGTACGCAGAACATTATATTTCTAACAATATTTTTATTTTCAGCTAACAAAACAAATGTGTGTGCTAAATCCATAGTCGAATCAAACGACGTTTCAACACTACAGCTGCACTCATTTGTTCAAGGCAGTCAGCATACTAAAAACTTGTTATGTGCTCTAGAGATTCCGGAATCATTGTTGGAAACTGATATTACACAGTGGAATAGCAAACAAGAATATGAAAATGCCATTAAACGAATTAAAAGCTTGGAAGTAGTAAATGACAATGCAGAACGAGGTTTTGCATTAATCAAAACATATAATTCGAAATTGTCAACGGATGAAGATCAGAAACAGTTTATTTTGCACTTAGTTGAAGAACATCGAACAATGTATAAAAGTTCAAAAAAATCAGATGTAATTTAAGAAAATATATGCGATGCAATGTACCAAAAACCTAGCAACATGAATTTTGGAAATATCACAATACCGTTCCCTCCCTTTCGTTACGTGTCTTTTGTCACAACCATTGAAAAGGTTAGTTATATCTGCAAATACCGTATTAATGAGATAGTTCCCCATCTTAGGGGTCCAACAAACAATTTTAGCTGACTAAACTCTTCTTTCTCATATAAACAGCTGAATAAACGTTTACTCGGTCAAAATTGTTAATTAGGTTGCAGTCGAAGACTTCCCACTCTACAATATTCGGTAAATGTAGGATAGATAACTCTGAAATTTTTAATCTTAGCTTGCAACGACGGTGCAAAACAGAAATAAGAAACTCACTGATGCACAATGCTTAATCTCTAAGATTAGTATTAGACGAGGGCACCGATCTGTTTCACCTTAAAGAAGCGTCGCATTCCGAATGTAAGTCTCGCAAAAGTTTCCAAAAGGACCACAAAGAGAGCGTCTCTAGTAAATAATTCTCTTTGGTAGTCCGTACGCTAATCTTACAGTCTGTGGATAGAAATCGGTTGAAATTATTATATTGATGCACTAATTAATGAAAAAGAACGAAAGAAGCGAATTTCTCATTGTAAGATAGGTAATATTGAAAAGTTTTGTGAGAAATCATTAAGCTTTCTGACGTCTATCATCTTTCTCTTTCAAGCACGTAGAAAGAATAGGATTGTTTTTATACGTTTTTTGTTTTTTTTTTCGTATGTAAACAATCTATTCTTTCTACCTGCTTGAAAGAGAAAGATGATAGACGTGAGAAAGCTTAATGGTTTTAACCTATACGAAAAATATTGACTGGTTAAAGCGCTATTCGCATTACAACGGGCCCGACGCGGGGCGAGACCCGCCGGGGTAATATTTTGAAATGATTGCTTGGATTTTGTATGTGACTGTTCTCACTACGCTGATGTGCCGTGCTGGGCGTGCCGTGCCAGCATAGTGAGAATGCTCACATACAAAACCCAAGCAATCATTTCAAAATATTACCCGGGCGGGCCTCGCCCCGCGCCGGGCCCATGTAATGCGAATAGCGTTTAAATTTGCTGGAAATATTTTTTATTGTTCTTAACGACCCTAATGGAAAATAACTGAGCCACCCTAATGAAATATCATATATTTAATATTGATAATGGCTTACGATTATATAAGAGATGTTTTGATACTATTATCTTATTTTTTTATTTTTCTATAAAATGGACCACCCTAATGCAAAACAAGTGAACCACCCTAATGAAATATCACATATAATATGCTAGCAGTTGCCAACGATGATATAAGACATGTTTCAGTACTATTGCCATGGATATCTCAGCAATTGAATTCAAATCCTCCATATCAAATTCATTTCACTCCTCCACCTCAAAAAATTTCTAAGTCCCAAAAAGTCAATTTTTTTCAAAAAAATTTTTTTTCGAGATAACACCAGATCTCGTCGTTTCATGCATTTTTAAGTCATTCGGCATCAAAAACAAAAAATCGATTTCGGAATTTTCACGTACCCCCCCCCCCCCCCCCCCCCCTTGGGAAATTTTTCGTGTTTCAAAAATGTCAAACTTTGACCGCTTTGGTCCAACACTTAACGAAGTCCGATTGAGCTCAAATTTTGCATGGGTACTTTTTTTGAGGAGACGACACTTTTGAGCACTACCCGTTTTTGAAATTCGATGGTCAATTTTTTCCCATACATGCCATTGGCACCCTAATATACAGTGTCTATAATTTTATGTCCCTAGTTTCCTATTGATTGTTGGTACCAGCACATCGGTCGCAAACTAAATTAATCACCCCTAAAAACATAACTCTTAACGAATAACCCTTCAAAAATTCTGTCAAAATAAAACAGCAAATCAAAACAAAAACAAAGATTCTAGTATCGCAAAGTAAGAGAATGTGGTACCAACAATCAATATGCGACTAGCGATTTGAAATTGGTTCACTGCTGTAGAACCCCTTGGTCCGAAGTACACCTTGAAGCCAGCACCTAACTATACATATATGCGCCTTTTTTTTTTATTTGCTGTGTTATTTTGACAGAATATTTGAGAGTGTGTTCGTGTGAGTTCATAATTAGGGGCGTATTATTAAGCTTGGGACCGATGTGCTAGTACTGACTGAGCCAAGAAAAAAATCGTATTTGTTCGGGACCTACTGGTGTTAGAGTTAGTCTATGGTGGTACTCTATGGTATACTTGGGGTCAATGAGGTTTGAACAACAATCAATGGGAAACAACGTAGGTTAAGTAGGTTCACTGCTTTAGAACCCCATTTATCCCAAGTGCACCGTGTACTTTGCACCTTGCAATACATTCTTGTGCTTTTAGGTACTGAAATCTTTGTTTTTGTATTGATTCGCTGTGATAATTTGACAGAATAGTTGATTGGTCGGAAAAACTCAATCTGGCCGCAGTACCAGCGGCTGGATAGTCCTGAAGAAAATGAATATAATTTTTGGCGCAGGAAGTACTAGCACACCGGTCCCAAGCTTGGTCCCAAGCTAAATGATTCGCCCCTAATAACCCTCAAATATTCTGTCAAAATAACATAGCGAATCAAAACAAAGCCAAAGATACTATTAGGGGCTATTCATAAACCACGTAGACTTTTTTGGGGGGGGGGGGGGGGGGGGTTTGACCAAAGTCTACGCTTCATACAAAATTTCAAAAAATTGTATGGAGAAAAGTCTACGAGGGGGGACGGGGGGGTCTGAGATTTTCAAAATTGAGTCTACGTGGTTTATGAACCGGCCCTTACCGAAGGGTACTGAAAAACGCAAGAGTGTATAGCAAGGTGCAGACTGCACGGTGAATTTCGAACCTAGGGGTTCTACAACAGTGAACCAATTTCAAATCGCTAGTTTAATATTGATTGTTGGCAGTACTGTCTTCGCTTCTTCTTGTTCGTTGCTTTTCTACAAAAATGGTTAAACATCAATCATTCATGACGCGTTATATAATAAATTAAAATTACTTATAACTTCAAATCGCACAGTGTTATTGTTGTGCCTGAAACAACACTTTTTTCTTCACCCGTTTTTTTTTGCTCGTTCTTCCCAAGTGAGGCAAGGAACTACTACTAACAGGTCGATTTACCAACCTCAAGACCATATGCCATGGCATGAGGTTGGTGCCCATTTCAAACAAAACAGCACATCACCCCTTAATGATGCGTTAGTAGGTCTTACTTGTGTCCATTATTTTACACGCTCAAAACACACTCTGACTGTGACCTCACGGAAAAGTTACTCAATTTTCGTAAAAAGTGGACCAACTCAAGTTTTGAGTAGATCCACTTTTTACGAAAATTGAGTAACAGTTTTGTGTGAGAAAAAGAGAAAGGAATACACATCTACTCAGTCACTGAGAATATTGAAGCGAAGTGTACTGCCGGTGGAAGCATAACTGTCCCATATGACATTCCTAGGTTTTTTTTTTCATTAGGGCGAATCTACAATTGAGAGACTCTCTCTGTTTACTTTCTCTTTCACCAATAACTAAATCATTTTCACATTTTTCGTTTGGCTGTTTGTCCAATATGCTAGCCAGCACTCTTATCTTGCGATCTGTGTAAAAAAATCAATCCATAGTTTTATAATGGCGCTGTAATTAATGAAAGAGAACGAGGCACGAGAGATTCTCTCAATTGTAGATTCGCCCTAATGAATAAAAACCCTAGATTTGGATATTTTTAATTTTTTTATGCCAACCACAACACTTTGATGTGTACTTTCAAAATATAATTCAAACAGGTGTTGTTAATTCTAGAAAATCGTAAATACGGTGAGTGATTTTTTACCACCTGAAATATGGACACATAATTGTCTCACTAGGAGCAATTTTTGTACTAGTGGGACAAATATGCGTCCAATTTTCAAGTGGGATAAATCGACTAGGCATCCCGGATAAAAATAACCATACAATGATAATACAATAATATAAAATAACATTAAAATCTATTGCCGAACATGAATCTTATTGTTCACGTATTGGATAAATTAAAAAATGCATATTGTCATTACAATAGATCTACTATTCACCCTAGATGCTAGAATTTTCAACAATTGTGAAACAATACAATCAATAGTAATTGACTCAGATTTGTTCGGGAAAAATTGATATTTTCTATAGTTAAGATACATAACAACCCTCTTATTTTATTGTCGATGTCTCAATTAACATTAAATTCTATTGTGGAAACAATATCTCCTATTTCCATCTTATTGTCATGAACAATAATATTAATTGTTCACACTATTGATTCTATTGTATGGTTAAAATACATTTAATAGTTAATCTATGAGACTTTTTTTTCGGGATTTTTCCGAAATTGATTATTTGTAAGATGGGACAGTAATGCGTAGATCTCGTGACACAAAGATCGAACCTTATAAGCGTTCAAGAGAGACCTGCACCTTACCCTTCGAAATGCAGTTCACCTAATCTAGTTCCTATAGTCAGCCACAGTTGGTGCACCATGACTGACCATCTCACCGGGCACTGGAGGTAAGAATCGGAGTTCAGACGACATGAGATCACAAGCTAACACATTGGCTGACCAAGGTCGGACAACCGGACATGAGTGTTCTTTGGCGCCTACTCGGCAGCACTATTGCCTGTAGTCTGTAGTCTCAATTGTTTGGAGGTAAAAAAAATATTCATTTGTATAGTAAGAACATTTCATGGTTTAATCTTTTTTTATTATTTAAAACATTATTGAACATTAACAACACTACATTAACACTATTCGCCATATAAATACTCATTATTCTATTTTTACAATAGCTTTCCCTGTGTTCCCACCTTTCAGCATATCCATGAACGCTGCTGGCATGTTTTCAAATCCATTTGTAACAGTTTCCTCGTATTGAAGTTTTCCTTGTTTTATCCAATCCAAATTGGCAAGAATGCCTTCCATCCAGCGGTTTTGCCATCGGCTTACAATAAATCCTTCCATTTTCAATTGCTTGAACACAAAATCAGTCTGTGGGTCTTGAACTTTAATCGGAGAACTATTGTAATTTGAAATAGTGCCACAAACAGATATTCTGCCATATAAGTTCATGAGCCGCATAACCGATTCCGTTATGGTGCCTCCAACATTATCAAAATAACAATCGATTCCTTTAGGAGCAGCCCTCTTCAATTCGTCGAGAACATTTGCTGTCTTATAGTTGATAGCATCATCAAAACCTAGCTTTTTCAACCATTGGCACTTGTCATCTGACCCTGCAATACCAATCACTCGACATCCTTTGATTTTTGCAATCTGACCAACAATACTGCCTACGGCGCCTGCTGCTCCGCTGACTACTACTGTATCTCCTTTCTTTGGGGTACAAATCGCCAAGAATCCAAAATAAGCCGTATTGCCGGGCATACCGAGAACTCCAAGACCCAAGCTTGATGGAAGCGACCCTAAGTCTGGTAAGACATACGGTTTCTGTTCGTTTTCTACTTTATTTGGATTATACAGGGTATGTGTACGCCAGCCAAATTGACCGAAAATTTTCACTCCGACTGGATACGCATCATTCTTACTTTCTACTACATTCGCTATTTGCCCACCGATCATCAGACTTCCTATGGGAAACCGGCTCATGTAAGGTCGCATGTATGGATCCACACTGAGATACTCGGCCTTAGCCAGAAATTCCCCATCCTGAAGAGGCGGAAGTTCTTCTTCGATTAACTGAAAATTTTCACTTGTTGGTTCTCCTACAAACTTTTTCACGTATATCCAATTCCGAGAGACAACACCCATTTTCACAGCTGACTATATCTGACTGCCGAAGACTACAGAATGAAGTGGTGATTGTTTTATTTTCAACATTAGTACCACCCCTTATCAGCGCATAAAAAAAACGTAAGTCATTCTGACTATGGCTTGTGGTTGAAAATCAATCCTAGAGAGATAAGCGCTGCCACCTGATACCAGTGATGGAATTTGTTTCATCACAATTCAGTTAAGTGTAAACGACCAGGTATAGGTTTGGCGTGTATTTTAGAATCTAGTTCAAATATCTCATGATAATCAAATAAAAATTATGTAACGATAAAAGTGCCTGTTGCTTGACATTCATAATGAATCGTGAACATTATTGAAGTGTTTGAGCTTAGCGTCATAAATTCACATGTACTTTCGTATTTTAACTAAAACATATGCTGTTCCTTTTTTCTTTTAATTTAGAAATATGTCCAATAAGTTTGTCCCACTGGTTCATTGATTATTTCAGTGGGACATATTTGTACATTTTTAAATAATATTAAAATGATCGATTTTGCTTCACGCTACTTGAACGAATCATAATCACAAGGCTGGTAGCGATTTTCGAAAAGTTAACTCTACTAAACCTTTGAATGAAAAGAAGCACATGTGGGCAGAAGATATTTTCAATGTGAAGTTTGGGAATCATGCAAGGTTTAAAACGTGGTTGAGTAAAACTCGAAACTGAAGCTAAAGAAACGCTAACAAAACTTAACTCGTAGTTACAAGATTTGTATAGTACTGCAGAACTAAGAGAAATAGCCAAAGGTAAATTAAATGCAGATTAGTAGAAAAAATCGTTATTAGATTAATTTATTTTAGCTGACAATGTCCGTCTGACTGGATCCCCGAGCAAAGGATTATACCAAGTTGATAACAAGTTCTAACACCAGGTTATCATTTTTTGATCACTGAATATGTTATCATTGAGGCTGAATGAACAGCCAAAATAACAGAAAGAATAACAAAAAAATACTCGTTTGATATCATAACAATAACTTATTTTGTTATCACTGCGAACAACTTGATAACAAATCCTGTATTGTAAGCAAATTTATTTAAATAGTTTCAAATTATGTTATCAATTTGAAATCAAATTCTCATGCTAATAACTGGAAAAAATATTTTGATTGAAAGCAAAATTTCTTGTTCAAATATGCTGGAAATATTTATAGTTTTACAATTCAACATACAACGTTCATAAAAAATAGTGTGTTCAAAATGATAACATGACGTCGGTGATTGTCACCATGTGAGGAAATAGGCCGACGTAAAATAAAGATTAAAAAAAAAAAAAAAATGATAACATAAGATAACAAAATTTGCCAATGGTGATAACCAAATTTGTTATGTGATAACAGCGAAAATCAAAACAATAACTGGGATAACAGAACTTGTTACTCATATGATATCAGCTTGTTATTTTCCTTTGCTAGGGTCGTCTGATATTCCAGTAATATATTGTAATATTGCAACGTGAGCTTATTGGACGCATAAAGAATGGCAGGCCAGCTGGTGAAGAGCTGTTTATTGGTATAGATTACGGAAGATGATTTGTTAAGGGCTTACGCTGAAGCATTCTCGACGGCAGCCATTACCTCAAAATTTAGAATAGATATAACTTAGAAGCTATACTAAATATTGAATATTTCATCATATCAGTTTGTATACTTACTTGCTGTGAGCAATCTGATAGAGTTCGATTCGATGTTCATTCGCTAACAATCGAGATTTATCAATTTGAAATAGCGAGAGTTTGCGAGAGAGAGAGATAAAAGATAGGAAAAAATACATGGAGCAGCAATTCACCTTAAAATTACTGTCTCTGCTATTTCTAAAATGCCAAATAATTCCACAGACTCTTTCAAAGATATTGGCGTAAAACGTCTTCACATCTTAGCATTAGCTCCAAACCTGCCAGAAAAAAATAAAGTTTGTTTATAATTTGGAATTCTCTTCTAAAACTAAACAAACTTGAATCGATAATATATCGATTAATCGATAATATTTATCGGCATTATTAGAATCATGGCACATTCTGCAACACACCCTTTGTCCTTATGGCAAAACTGAGAAGGCTAACCTTGCATTTCATGAGATTCCCAGAATAGTTGGGAACATTCGAAATAATTCCGTAAAAATTGCGTTAAACAATTTACAACCAAGACAATTTGTCTATTTTGTTAACCTGACGTCCTCCCCCCCCCCCCCCCTCAACGTGACACGTGACAACAGAATCGGCAATACGGTTGTCAAATCATTGACAAAACCATGTTCAGACTTTGTGGATTTATGGATCCAAGAGTCACGTAAGACATCAGCAACGAATATACGGATTCACATGTTGCTTCGTTATGTTGATGTATGTTTGCTATTTTCCGGCAAAGATATACATCCAATATAGCAGAGCAGAGCATAGCATTTTCCGACCATACACTCTCCTGGAGTGTTGTAGAGACGATGGAAGCGCCTGAAGAGCTGCCTTGGGTGTGACAGGGCACTAATCCATCGTTCTCTTTGCCCAACACCTGGCCAGGTCCTTCTGATCAGCAGAGATGGGAGCAAAGTGTTGATTAGATGTCTACTTAAGAAGATGCCCCTTCATAGACATCTGGAGTTGGAAATTGAATGGGATTGTGCGGGAGGCTTTCCTTGGCGAGAAAGCATATGTACACCGTGTCCAATATATTCTCATACACTTTTTCCTTGCATTGGTGTCGTGTAACTACTCAACATGCTTCACGTATGTGTTGGTGTAGTTTTGCACTATGTTTATACAAACGCTTTTAGGTTATGTTCGATTGTTTTCATTCGGTGTTTATCTTTTACCAGCGATGATAGAGTTTCGTGTTGTGGTAATAAAAAAGTTTTTGAAAGGGCGCTATTTTCAGAAATTTTAAAAACCTCGGAGTAAGGCGGGATTTTGTGTACCGAACCATCCGAAGGTACCGTGGCACCTGCTCGTTGGATGACCGGAAGAGATCCGGTCGTACTCGTACGGTACGGTTAAAGTGGCCAGGGAACGGATTAGACGAAAATCACAGCGCTCTGTACGTAAAATGGCCGCAGATCTGAATGTTTCAAGATCGTCAATGCACAATATACTGCAAAATGACCTCGGATTCCAAGCTTTCAAGAAACGTAAGGTTCACGGAGTTTCGGAACCTTCCAAGCAGAAACGACTCGAAAGAGCAAGTCTGCTTTTGTCGCGGCACGGTGGGGAAGAATTTATCTTTTCCGACGAAAAGTTATTCGACTTGCAACAATCCCACAATGTCCAGAACGACAGATTCTGGGCTCTCTCTTCGAGAACTGTTCCAGAGAATGATAGGAATATTCCACGGTTCCAAAGTGCTGCGTCAGTGATGGTTTGGGGAGTAATTTGCAAGCGAGGCAAATTACCACAAGTTTTCATCGAAAAAGGCGTTAAAGTGAATGCTGTATATTATAAAACGGAAGTTTTGGAGAAAGTTGTCAAGCCATATGTACAAGAGGTGTTTGGAGATGATCACTACGTGTTTCAGCAGGACGGAGCGCCATCGCATACTGCAAATGTGATAATTTGTATTTTATCGTTGGGAGCATATACAATAGTCAAATAATACAATATTAAGAACAATCCACGCTAATCCATCCAAAACTACGACTGAGGGACCCGGGAAAAATAAGAGTCTGTAGACGCATTTCGTGTCATCTGGCTACTTTGCTTCTATTGATGTCCAAGCTCAACGATTTAGCACCACCCGGGAGAGACTTGGTCCTATACCCAATGATTTCATTATCTTCAATCCGCTCAACCAATCGCAATGTTTTGTGATATAGTGGACGGACTATTATAATAACTCAATGCAAACGTCTTATAAATTTGGCAGATCCGACAGGCAATCGGTGGAGACCCACATGGTAACTCATAGCAAATGCCTACAGGCGGACCGGAATATTTGATGAGCTACATCCCATTTTTTCTTATGAGTGGTTTTTCCCATTTTTTCTTTTGAGTGATTCCACGTGGTGAGGAACGAACGACGGACGGCATTGGATCTGTTCGTTCGGGGATCGCGGCCAGCGAGACAAAAGCGGTGGAAGCCACATCGATCGGAGGCAGCGGGAACCGCCGGCGAATATCTCGACGGCAACGATGGCGGCGTGCTGCAATTAACAGAGACCGAAGTGAGTACGTTATGAGGCGAGGAATTTCACCGCCGGAGAGGAAGAACAAGTTTAAGAGTAAAGAAGAAAGATGTTAGAGAAGAATGTGAAGAGAGAAGAAAGAGGTGTAGAGTAGAGGAAAGAGTTTAGAAGAAGCTGGCCATAGAGGGAGAGAGTGAAGAAAGGAAAGGAGTTAGGAAAGTGGGAAGTTTATAGGGGATGTGGGAGCAAATGAAACCACATTTGGATAAATGAGAGATTTGTGTTGGTGCGTTATTACTTTAGTGTCTGCTTTGAGATTCCTCTGTAGTGATCGCTCTACCAGCCATCCGGGACTGCAACAACAATTTTTGCAATTACCAAGGGGGTAAGTACCATTCAATACCTTTCAGATGCTTCACAAACAACTAAAATCGGATAAAAAATGGCAAAGATATGAACAATATCATTTCCTGATGTCGTCTTGAAGGTGACCCCAAACTTTTGGTCGTTGATTTGAATAACTAAATAACAAAATTTATAAGAATGGTGTTCGCTTGGTATGGAATAAGGTTTCTAGTTCCTAGTTAATTCGCAAATTTGGTCGACTCAAATCTGAGAAAATCGGCCATGTTTATTTAGTGTTATTTTTGTAAAATTAATTAACCTTAGGTGAATTTTAGTATGATTTTTTTCAATACCATACTGGGCAATATATCTACGAAGTAAGTATTATTCCAAACAAGGTATAGACAGTAGAAATTGGACGTTAAGTGAAAGAGAAATGAAGATTTTCATGTTTTTAAGGCGGTGACCTCATATTTTTGGCCGGGAACTGAAAAACTTTTTTACACGGAACTGAAAAACTACCTAAAATTAACTTCTTTTGACGCAACCGTAAACTATCGTACAATAAGGTAAATTTAGGTAAACTTGCTTCCTTGTTAGCGTTTTAAGTTTATTGCTTTTGCAATTAGCTTATTGCTTGCAAACAAAAAAAAAAAAAAAAAAAAAAAACAAAAAAAAAATTTAAAAACAAAAATCTTCTAAAGTACACACATTACATTTACCGGCCGAGTGCACCCTTCCCGAGCAGGAGACAACAACATATGAATACCAAATTTTGATCTTCATAACTAGCCTTGATATTAAAGAGCTCAGATTAAGAGGTAAAATACCTAAACAAAATACCTAAGAATTGGAAGCAAAATATCTCTCGAATAACAAAACTTGTTATTTCGGATACCTAGGAATACCTGAGAGGTACTATTTTGGTATTTTCTTACCTTAATTAGGTATTCGCATAACATTGTGGGAACAATTTTATGGTATTATCCTCAGGTATTTTACCTCTTAATCTGAGCTCTTAAATACCAAGGCCAGTTATCAAGTTATTCGTTCCTGCTCGAGTCCCCCCCCCCCCCACCGACTCCCCCCCCCCCCCGGGCCCCCCACCCCACACCCCCCCTCCCCCGTTTTTTTTCCCTCCCCCTCTTCGCCCCCCCCGGAAACAAATTCTTCCCCACCCCCCGGAAAAAAAAGAGGGGGGTTAAAAAAACCCAAAGAAAAACGGGGCTAAAAAAGCGGGCAAAAAAAGGGCATATGCATTACGTCTAGTGCATCATTGAAGTTGGATTAAAGCTGAAAAGGGCCCCACTAAGATCGAACTAATGCTATATCTTTTGTAATGCCATAAGACATTGCTAAAGTAGCATTATTGCATTGGTAATACATCATTACATTCTTAAAGCTAATCTAACGCTTCATTACTTGACAACTATTGAATTGATGCGATCCCGCATTAAAGATGTTGCTTTTGTGTTGAATAAGAGCAATAATATAATGCTTGTGGTTACTTGGGAACAATCTCGATTGTTGAAACCTATAACAAACACAATTTTGTTTCAACCACCAAATATGTTCAGATCAAAGCAATTTTTGAAATAAATCAACCATAGTCCATAGTTAAAAGAGCCAGCACTTTTACAAATCTGTCATAGGGTTAAATCAAATCAAAAATGTTATAATTCCAACTATTGTGTATGCTTGAAGCAACTATATAAAAAATAAAAACAACAACCTGGTAGTTTCCAGTTCGCTTTCAAGTTCATCATGGCGCCCGACTTTGAAGTTCTTACTTAGTTTGTGTTGGATGAGGAATTAGTTGAATTTTTGAATTCATCATTCCAGTTAACAGAAATGCAAAATTTCATTTGTGAGTATTTTTTTAAAATAATTCGATCATTGTACCAAGAAGTTTTGATTTTAGTTTCAGCAAATTCTACGATGTCTAAACAAATGGCACTGTTCTTCCAAACATAAACTACTAAAGAACATTTACCGTATTGAATCAATTCTGAAAAAAATAACGTAACAGTGCTATTATTGAAACAATAAAAATATAAAATAAAATCGGTCATAAATTAATCCCAAATTGTGTGATGAATTTTATTACATTCTTATCAAAACGATTTTGGAACCGAAAATCTCATTCAGTAAAAAAACTTAACTGACCCCAAGGATATTCAAACCAACTATTGTTATTCACATGAGTAATCGAAAAATCAATGCAAAAATATAGTTGATTTTAGATAAAATATTATTCATTGAATTGAACTTTTTTCTCCGTGAATTATTTCTCCTACTCTGAGAAAAATGATGTTGGTACAGCTCTATAGAGTTATACTTATGACAGACATACAACGCTGACCGTTGTACGTACTGTCAAATACTTTAATCCAGTACACAAAAACACGTACTAGACTAAAGGAGTACAACGCTGTACGTTGTATGTCTGTCCCAGGCATTAGTCTATGGTTGTACCAACAATCAATATGCAACTAGCGATTTGAAATTTGTTCGCTGTTGTAGAACCCCTTGGTCCGAGGTACACCTTGAAGCCAGCACCTAACTATACATATTTGCGCCTTTGTTTTGATTTGCTGTGTTATTTTGACAGAATATTTGAGAGTGTGTTCGTGTGAGTTCATTATTAGGGGCGTATTATTAAGCTTGGGACCGATGTGCTAGTACTGACTGAGCCAAGAAAAAAATCGTATTTGTTCGGGACCTACTGGTCTTAGAGTTAGTCTATGGTTGTACCAACAGTTGTACTCCTTTAGTCTAGTACCTGTTTTTAAGTACTGGATTAAAGTATTTGACAGTTCGTACAACGCTGTACGTTGTATGTCTGTCCCAGGCATTATTCTCGTGCTAAATAGAAGGGAATGCATCAACTGTAAATATTCACTCTATAAAATCGACTGATTCTAGGGGTTGAATTTAGATTCTAGGGGTTTAAATAGTCTAGGGGTTTGAATTTGGTATGGTAATCTGGAATTTGGTATTTGGTAATCTACGAGCTACTAGATTACTAGACTTTTGCACTTATTACTGAATGTATTTTTCATTTCCGGTTTGCAAATGGACATTTTACCAAATCTGAGCTGATCTGATTCATGCAGCGCTGTGTGCCATTTGGCTAGTGTCAGTTCTACAGTTCAATCTTTGTCATTACTTTATCATAACACACAATATCATTATATTTCAGAAGCAGATAATTTCTCATCTCCATGCGAAGCGCTAGGAGTGGACGGTAATTTATTGCTAGAACGAATAGACATGAAGAGAAAGTGTATTGATAGTTCCGTATAGGGCAACGGCAGGCTTTGAACATTGAAAGATACAAGTTTGAAAACGAGCGGAGGGCATTGAACGGTAGTATCCGATTACATTTGATAATATTGTTTTATTGATTTTACATCATAGATGATTTAAACATTACTCATTGTTTTTTTTATGTCCATTTGTCTTTAACTCCCTTTCAAATAAATCTTTCCTGTTTTTCTAACTCAGGAGCAATAACTATTAGGCCAGCAAAAATAAAAGCGGATTGCTGTTATAAAATCAGCATCAAGCAGCAAATAGTGACCATGGCAGAAGTAAATTAAAATGTTAAATGTTAGTTTTGTAAAATTTTAATAGTTTAAAAAAAAAACGTTTTCAGGATACCTCAAATCAAGATTTTGGTGAACTGCTGCTATCGCTGAAAAAGAACGAAAACGTTTTCTTGCATTTCAGGATCAACCGAATGAAGATCATATATAATAGATACGAATGCTTGTAGTATTTTTCATTTACATAAATATATACACTATTATATAAATATTTCATGGGAATGGGAGCGAGCAGCAGGGCACCCGATTGAAGCACTCTGGATGTGGAGAGTGGGAATGCCAACTCCTTATTGCTAACAGTTTGTGAATAGATGGTGGGCTCTTCTCCCCGCCCATTGGGGCATCCTCATGTTAGATAGCTCGCTCTTATGACCAATTGTTCAATCTTGTTGTTGGAAGGAGATTATTATATCTCTGTGGAAACGTATAAGTGAAGTTGCCTGTCGATCCACCCAACACGTTTTTGGCCCTTCATACAATTTCAGAATTAGAATAATCAGTGGTTATTAAAGCTTGATCAAGTCTTACAGAGAGCAGAGCCCATTACTGTTTCTAACTTTTCTAACTTGACATTCATAAGAAGAAAAAAAATTATCGATTTCAACTATTAACTCCTTCACGGAATAAGTAAGACCAGCAGATACGCAATAAATATCTGGTTTTCCTGGATCAAAATTTCAATTGATAAATACATACATATACATTTCGACACAGATATTCTCCTACAGGTGACTATCGACCGGCAGAATCGACTGCCATCGTTTAGTTAACTGTAATGTAAGCTTCGTTAACGTTGTTTGTTTCAATTATGGATTTTCTTAAGTCTTCCCGGTTGAGTGGCCTACTCTGATAGTTCTAATTCAAATCCCAAATTCTGATGTAAATTTGTGTCAAATCCACAAAAATAAGGTAATCCACACTTCATTCCAATAAAACAATTAATTTCGTTTAAGTGGTCCGCAACTAACGAGTGACTTTTGTGAGACAGGCCAAAAAACGAATACAAACGAAAACGGGAATCGCGAAAGTACGAATGGTTAGAAACGGTTCGAACGAAAACGGGAATACGAATGTGAATTCTTTCGAACGTTTCCTCTATGAACGTAAACAAGAATAGGGGTGATAAATCTGAAAATTTCCTCATAAATTCACCCATGACCTCAAGAAAACACATATATGAAAAGTAGATCAACGCCAACAGTCCATACAACATAATTGGGCTGTCCATTCTAGTTTTTTATTTATTTATTTGTTGTTGACCTCAATGTGGCCCCAATGATGTTGAGAATAAATTCTAGACAAAATCTTCAAAAGGTCGAAAGTAACAGTTGTAAACAATGAATTAAAACGTAAATTTCCTTGAATTGCCAGGTTGCTAACAGCTATATCCACTACCGACGGGAAGGTAATAACTCCCTGTATCTGTTTCTGTTGCTATTTTGTTTGTGAGAGCAAGCAGATCCCAGAAAAATACGCTAGAAGTCATTGTTTACAAATGTTACTTTCGACCTTTTGACTATTTTGTCTAGAATTAAGTTAAAGCGTAGGGTTTTTGTTACAGTAGTGAACAACTCCGTGAAAACACGAAAAGCAAAACAAAAAACTAGCAACAACTGTTAGTTTATGCACTGATAGAGTTGCCAAATACCAAAAGACAACAAATAGATCATTGCACGATGGCGCCATCAATACATTTCTGACAGTTCAGGGAGCTTGTTTACGCGGACAATGTAAAATTTGGATTCTTCGGTTTAAATTCTAACACATTTCGAAAAAAAAACGAGAAATTGAAGAAGTGACTTAGGAGATTATTTATTATTATTTTTTTTAACAATAATAGATTCTTTTTCTAACAAAATGGTCTGTTTAAAGAATAACATTAAAATAGTGACCTGGTCTTTAAAAAGAGACTTGCTACCAGCACTGTAACAAATGCTGATTTTTCTTTTTAAACTTAGTTGCAAACTGAAACCGCACCCTGAAGATTTCATCCCTAATAAACATGTACCATACAGGAATGATATTATAGATGGTTTGACCATACCAATTGCAGTTGGGATGATACCCCGAATTGGTGGTTAGGCACTTCTTATGGTTATTGTTTATGCGGGATGTGTTACAAAAAAGGCAACTTACTCTACCTGTTGTCTTTGAAAACTCAATACAGTTATCAAAATGTTGGTCTTTGAGTCACATTTTGCTCAAAAAAAAATCTTATATTCTGTTCGACCAAGTAAAAATTTTAAATATTAAATATCTTAAATATGAAATATTACGATCTTAGTGAGAATCAACTCAAAAAAACTTATTTATGATGCCTAAATTTTACCAAACAATTCAACAGTTGATATTTCAATAAAAATACAGAAGCCGGCAAACAATTCTTATTGGGTAGCCTTACAGCGTTTTACAGCTCGAAATCCATTAAAAATTTATAGTTAAAATTAACATTCATAATAAATTTTCTTATAAGAATTCGAAATACCGAATAGGAGTTTTTGAAGATATGTCCACGAGTTGTTAGCTTGAGAAGGATTAAAATACATTTTTACTGTGATAAATAATACGTACAATGAATGTGTCAGTACCACGTTCTGCTGCAAGAAGAATATCAAACGGCATTGTAATCATGAAAGCGAAAGAATATGTCCATAAGTCCGATGCGGTCATCAGACAGCAGCATCACACATTTGAAAATCTTACACGTTTGTCTACAGTTCACGCATACAGCTGTTGTGCGCTACTGACAAGTTTAATTTATCACTGGCTTCGTGTTTTTCGCTTTGGACAGCTTCAGTTTTCGCATTGTTATCGACTTTGCCGGTACGGCAATTTTTTTCCGATTTTATTATCAACCTTTGTCAGAACATTATTATATACTAAAATGAACATAAGTAGTGAATAATAATAATCATAAGTTACAAGAAAAACATTCTCAGCTAATTTATTTATTATTTTTAGGAATCATGCAAGTTGGACTATTCGGTCGTCGATGCTACTGTTCATCGGCGGTTACGGCTAAAAAGTGGATATACGCAAAAGCCTTTAAAGGAGAACCAACACAGCAAAATTTCCGCTTGGAGGTTGAAAATCTGCCGAGACTAAACGACGGAGGTATGGCGTGAGTTTAGTACATATTTGCATTCGATTGTTTGTCTTTTTTTTTTCATATGCACCCGAGTCAATAGTCCAAACGCTAATCAACAGATAAGCGACCAAGCATGTAAACATGTACATTAGTGAAAATGTTGTCCTTTCTGACATAAATAAAACCACCAATAACAAAACTCAATCCACCTTCGAATAAAAATAAGCAGGGATACAATCAAGAATTTATGTTCTTGTTACATTTGTAACAAGTAAGTTGACTATGTGTGTAGCAAATGCTTACCGTTATAATATAGTACTATACTTTACTAACTATAGTTGTAACAAGATAACAAGAAAATGATAAGAGCGATCACAACCTCACAGATTACATACTCACATAGTTATTCAACAAAAGAAACATTGCAAATCACAAATAAAAAAATAATTAAATCGTTTTTTTCAGTTTGTAAAATTTGAGCAGCCTAATGTTATGTGATTAAAATATATTCAATGTTAAATTGCTGAATGACTACAATATGCTGTAAAATTTTACTCCACAGAATTCCTGGCAAAGGCCGACTACATCAGCGTTGATCCGTATATGAGACCATATATGATGGCCTATCCGGAAGGAATCGTCATGATCGGTGGACAGGTTGGAAAAGTGATCGATAGTAAGAATGCTGTATTCCCAGTGGGAGCTTCGATATTTGGTCAATTCGGTTGGCGCACGCATACCGTATGTAATCCTTCCATGATGAAAACCGACCTGCCGTATGTACTTCCGGACTTTGGAAGCCTGCCAACTAGTTTGGGGCTAGGAGCTCTTGGAATGCCAGGTAATACGGCATATTTCGGATTACTTGAAGTGTGCTCGCCGAAGGAAGGAGAAACTGTTGTTGTGAGTGGTGCAGCTGGAGCTGTAGGCAATCATGTGGGTCAATTAGCCAAACTTAAAGGTTGTCGCGTCATTGGAATCGCTGGATCAGATGCCAAATGTCAATGGTTGATGGAATTGGGTTTTGACGGCGCTATCAACTATAAAACCTCCAACGTATACAGCGAGTTGAAAAAAGCTGCTCCAAAGGGAATAGACGTATATTTTGACAATGTTGGGGGACAATTATCCGAATCGGTTATGAAACTTATGAACTTGTATGGTCGAATTGCAGTGTGCGGAACAATTTCGAATTACAACACATCCATTGAGAAGGTTACAGACCCATTGAGAATGATGGTCTTTAAGCAGCTGAAGATGGAAGGTTTTGTCGTTTGGCGTTGGAATGACAGATGGTTGGAAGGTATCGAAGCCAACCTGAAGTGGATCACCGAGGGTAAATTGAAATGGCACGAAACCGTTACGGAAGGCTTTGAGAATGTTCCAATGGCGTTTATGGATATGCTCAAAGGAGGCAATACAGGTAAAGCGGTGGTAAAGATTAACGAGTGATTCAGTGCAATTTTTATTTAAAATGTAAGCAAGAACTGTATAATGTTTTGAAAATAAAAGAAATGAACTGTTGTATGTTGGTTATTGGAAAACTTATGATCGATCATTTGAACTTTTACAGACCCTGAGCTGAAAGCAGCTACAAAAGATAAAAGTGCTACTGCAGGTATCTTTCATAGCCTATTTATAATAGTAGTTTATGCAACAAGCTGCAAACGAGTCGTATCAAACGAGGCTTACTAAACCAAAAGAGTTTTGCAACGAGTTGCATTCAACATTTTTGGCAATGGCGATAATATTTGAGATTTGTATCAACAATCAATAGGAAACTAGCGATTTAAAATTAGCTCACTGCTTTAGAACCCCTTGGTCCCAAGTATACCTTGCACCTTTCAATACATTCTGCGCCTTTCGGCACTAGAATATTAGCCAAAAACTATATCCATTTTCAGCATGACTATCCAGCCCCTGTTTGTATTCTCTTTTTGTAATTACATCTTTATGAATTATGCATATGGTCTGAGATTGTTCATCATTAATCGTAATCGTCTAACGCCTGTTAAATTAACGCTAGCGATTTTGTCTGTAATGCAATTCGCGAAATCAGACGTTAACGACGACAAAAAAAGACGTAAGCGAATAACAACGATGATACGGATGTCCAGAAATACGAAATTCTTGCAATTTCTTCGTCCTCGAAATAGCCGTAATGTACGTGGATAGCGAACGAAAATTGACCAATTGCTACTAGCGGTAACCGAATGTAATTTCGACGTGATCGTCCGGTACGAGACTGGATTGGACAACTGTACAGTGTACGTGACAAATATTGCAGTAAATGACGCATTTTTTTTTTACAAAAAATACACAAGTTAGCAATATCAACCATCAAAAGGAAACTGGCGATTAGAAATTGGTTCACTTCTTTGGAACCCCATTGATCCCAAGTACATCTTGCACCTGCATACATTTTTACGCTTTTAGGTACTAGAATTTTTGTTTTTGTATTGACCCGCTGTGTTATTTTGGCAAAATATGTTAGGGCTTGTTCGTTGTGAGTTATGTTTATAGGGGTGATTCATTTAGCTTGGGACCGCTGTGCTGGTACTTCCTGAGCCAAAAACTATATCCATTTTCTTCGTGACTCTCCAGCCCTTGATCATATTTGATTAAACGAAGATTGGTGGGGAAATTTCTAATTCTAAATAGTAGAAACAACTGGGATTAACTTAGCAAATTTTGGATCACGTCTACTTTAATCGATTCTCAAGTTTTGAGTTATATTTCGTTTTTGTTTCTTCTGAATTGATAGCAGTGCTGTTAGAAAGTAAAATACGTAACAAAGGTTAAGGATTAACAAGGTGAACTTTCGATGACGTCAAAACTCCTCCTTAATCTTTACCCGACGTTCAACAAAACTCATCGTCGGTCAGTCCCATGTGCTTCAACAGCTTCAGGTTTCTAACCGTCCTTACGAATTTGTGAGCGCACCTGTGATCATCTCCTCCAAACAAAAATACTACATTCTTATCTCTACTCTCTCTAAAAGATGGCGCACGAACATCACCTTCGTCTCGACCTGTTTAGATCACTTACCAACCCACTCTGAAACGATGCACGATTGGTTGTCTCCATGCAATGCCGTTGGCTAGTAATCGTCGCAGCCAAAGAACCTCCTGTGTAGCTTCACTAAGCGCGATGTACTTCGATTCCATTGGATTGGGTGCTACGATATTCTGCTGCTTGCTTCTTTAAGGTACTGTTGTGTTCCGGGTGTTGTGGTCGCCAGACCAGTCTACGTCGGAGTAGCCCAGAAATGTCCCAGATCCACTGAAATACAGTTCCCAATTTATAGTTCCACGTAGATATCTGACGACACGTTTTGCGACCGTCCAATCCGCCTCTGTCCGTTGTAAAACTTTCCTAGCAAGGATCGAGTTAGCAACGGTTATATCAGCTCACGCATAACAGAAAAATACTATAGGGCTCCTACCAAACTATAGTCCACGTTCTCCAAGTCGCCACGAGCATAAGCTTCATGCAGAGGTGTGCGAGAAGATTTGGCTTCACCCAATTCAAACTGTTCAGCAACGCGTTGGATGTATCCCGATATACATACGCTGTAGATCCGCTGGTTTCAGCCAGATTGGTGAAACCCATGTATGCTTTTCAGGAGTCGACAAACTTTCACTTCGCTTCCTAGTTCGGAAAATACCGGTGGTAGTCTCATATAGACCTCTTCTTTCAAGTTGCCGTTAAGGTATGCAGTTTTTATGTCTATATGTTTGAGAACAATCTTCTGTATTCTTGCCCCCGCCTATAGCGTCCGGATTGTTGGCTGCACCCTTGTGCGACTAATCACACTTTATACTTGACGGGTTCACCGCTGGTATTGCGACTTAATAATTTATAAACCTAGTGGCTGCCAACCAATTTTTTGCCTTCCGACAGCTTGACTATCTCCCACGTCTTCAGCTCACGATGCGATGTAAATTCCTCTAAGATTGCAGTCATCCATTGATCCTTTTGTGCACACGTTATTGCGCACTTATAAGTTTTCGGCTCATTCTCCTCCTGAATGCGCACTGCGTTGACTTCCTCAATCAATCGGATTGGTACTTTTCCTTTCGTAATCCGCTGCGATCACCTGGGAAATCCTTCGAAATTCGACTCTTCCGTATCGCTCGCAGTATCAAACTCAGAAGATTCTGTATCGTCCTGGCTTCCACTATCTGGTGCTGGTTCAGCATCAAAAGCTGTCATACCTACCGTAGCGATCGGTGCACGGATTACTTCAATTTCGACCATATTCTTCGTATGATCTGTCTTGCTTTCTTTCGAATCGTTTTCTGGAACATGGGGGATGGGAATCACCTCACTAATGCTTTCCGCCTTTGAAAATTCCTCATTGAACGATTCACTCGAATATTCGCCGCTGCCATCCATGCGACTTGCCAAATTGCACTCGGGCAAAATGGACAAATTCCCGAATCTTCTCTTCAGTATGAGATGTTCGTCCCAGGAGATAAATTACGCATTATTTACTGAAGCCGTCTATCTGAAGCCGAGTATCTGGGCTCATTGGTGACCGCCGATAACGACACCTGCAGAGAAATACAAAGGCGCATTATGGCTGGCAATCGGGCCTACTTTGGACTTCGAAGGACGCTAAGATCGAACAAATTTCGTCGAACCACAAAGTTGACCATCTACAAGACATTAATTAGACCGGTAGTTCTATACGGCCACGAAACATGGACATTGCTAGTGGAGGACCAACGCGCCCTTGGAGTCTTTGAACGGAAGGTGCTGCATACGATCTACGGTGGAGTGCAGATGGAAGACGGAACGTGGAGGAGGCGAATGAACCATGAATTGCACCAGTTGCTGGGAGAACCTCCCATCGTACACATCGCAAAAATCGGTCGACTACGATGGGCTGGGCATGTTGTATAAATGTCGGACGACAGCCCTGTGAAAATGGTTCTCGAAAACGAACCGACAGGTACAAGAAGAAGAGGCGCGCAACGAGCAAGGTGGATCGATCAAGTAGAAGGCGACCTGCGGACCCTCCGCGGACAGCGAGGCTGGCGAGGTACAGCCATGGACCGATTACAATGGAAACAACTTCTGTGTACAGCAGAGGCCACACCGGCCTTTGTCTGATTGGTAAGGTAAGGTTACTGAAGCCGTCAATCAATGTCAAAACATAGCGGCTCCCGCTTAGAGTGTCAACTACCATTTGTCCAAGCCGGAATGAATCAAATCAAGAACTGCTTTCGACTTCGAGTCTGATTTAGGGAAAGGCAAACGAGGAAGCCTACCCTCGTAGCAGGTACAGCATACCGACCGGATTGCACAGTTCGTCTGCTTCAATCCTGTTTTCAGGCCGTCCCGAACAATCTTGTGGATGTCCTTCGGTTAGTTATGTCCTAAGCGGCGATGCCGGATGTGCTGATCACGATGATTCGCCTGCACCCACAACGATTGCTCGTTTTCATGCTTCAAGTGATACAAATTTCCTTTGCGGATACCGATGACCACTATATGTCCATTTTTCATGATTGGGCACTCACTTTCGCTGAATTTAACGCCATATCCCTCGTCGGCGATTTTGCTTACAGAGAACAGATTGTTTTACAAGTCCGGAACGGGCAGAACGTTTTTCAGTTTAATATTCGTGGGGTTACCCCTACCATCTCTAGTGTACGCGACAGTCACCGACACCTTTTGATTGCACTTTGTTGCCATTGACTATACTATATTACTTCCGCGAAGCGTCTACTGACACCAGTTTCGAAACGTCACCATTCATATAGGAGGAACACCTTGAATTTAAATACCAATGTTCTTTCTTCGACCGAAAACAGAAACACACTTAATTTTGTTCACTTTCTGTTCCGAGCTGCCAGACTTTCGGCCGTCATCATCAACACCATCACCTCTTTTTTGCTGATCCTGGCTCCACTTGCAGCAATCCCGCTTGAAATGTCCCTCCTTGCCACAGTAATGACGCTTATGTTTTAATTTTGTGCCAGTCATCAGGGCACACTGAGGTTGTTATGAACTGCTGTTGCTGTGGATGTCACCGGTATTGCGTCTCCTGCACTCGTCCAGGAGTCGTCCTCTTACAAAATCTAACGAAAGCTCTTCTTCCGGACGAGATGAGGGAATGCTACGATTCCGGAAGGCTCGAGAGCAATATCGACACCAGCCAGTGGCCTGTCATCCCGTCTCCTATCCCAGTGAGAGGATTGTTGAGCAGGGTTATTTCCGGAAGATGGTCCGCCATACTACCCCGTTCCCACATCCGAAGCGAAATCTTCGGTCCTGGAATGTTCACCTTGTCGACGTGTCCTCTAGCGCTAAGCCGATTCCGTCCTTCGAATTCCTGATGATTGTCCTGATGCTAATCGCCTCTCTCAGTTGTTGTATTTGGTTGCTTGCAGTGATTTTTTAGAAGGTCAGCTTGCATTGCTCTGTCGAATAATAATGAAGACGTACGATGCCTTCTCAAACCATATTATGGATGTAGTTATACTTTGTATCGATGTGCTTAGCTTTCTTTTCCGTACGACCTCCTAAGGTGAGCGTGATGCAACTCTGATTATCCTCATGAACTTCAACAATGTCTGACATCAGCCTCCTGATCCATTGCACCTGTTGCAGGCACTTTGCTAACGCGATATGTTCGGCTTCGGTGCTCGAAAGTGCCAAACTCTTCTGTTTATGAAAGCCCCATCCATTAATGCCGCCGCTGGATATGAAAATATAACCCGAACTGAACTTCCTGTGACTGACGTCACCAGCCCAGTTAGCATCTACGAAACATTCTAGCTTCCGGTTATCATATTTCAGACATAGCTCCGCGTCGATTGAGCCTTTGAGGTAACGCAATACCAGCTTGGCATAGCTCCAGTCCGCATCCGTTGGTGCTGTAACCTTGCGCATTATAGCGCACAAGTTTGTCGTTATGGTCACTTTACCGCGGCTTTTACTTTTACACCCATTGGATCCGATATGTTTACGATCCGCTAGTTCCTATGTGCAGTTTTCTTGATGCGATCGTATTTCGTCGTACATTGCTGATTTCCACTCGACGCTCTGTGGACTAGCAATTGCTTCACGAAGCGTTTTTAGTTCTACTGTTTTGTGCTGCACCAGGATAACTCCTTCTGCATATCTGACCGGCGGTATTCCAGCGTTTGATCTCAACGTACGTCATCCATTGGATCCATTTGGGTTATGGAACCTGATTGATGTTTCCCATCGGAGTCTGCAGGCTCTGACAAAAGCAACAATAGATATGCCCGCAACGCTCTATGGATACGGCCCGAGGCTGTCTGCCATCGATTTAGCGAACTTGTTATATATGCCCCTAAATATCGAAGTTTAGTTACCACCCGTAGTTCAAATCTTCCAAAATGCTGCAATTGTGGTGGGTCTCGATTTTATGGTAATGAGGGATCGCGTATGAGAACCTTAGTTTTCTTTACGGCCAGCACTACAGTCAACTTTCGTTCGCTGGACTAAGCCTCGTAGTGAAAGACTTTCGTTAATCGGGCTGAGCTGTCAAAACTGAAAATGCATTGAAGGACACACTGATTGTTTGTTAATAGAAATCATATTAGAAACGTTGCAAGATTTTCCATTGAGCATAAAAAAAGTTAGATTTGATCTTTTCAATGTTTAAAAATCAAAGGTTGGATTGTTTGGTAAGTAAACAGTAGTATTCTATGTTTAAACAAGTAGTATTTTATGTTTGGTTGGTTGGTAAATGACTGGACAATGCGTACCATTGGTACTTCGCGTACCTGCAGGTATAAAATAGATCCTACTGCGATCCTTAGCCTCTTGTCCAGTAACTCCTATCCCTACCTCCCCGTGGTGCCAACTGGGGTATGAGTAACCAAAGATCGGGTAACCAACCCCGGTGGGCCCTTGGTCATATGCTGACAGGGAAGGGGGCTGCCCTCTTCAAAGGGCGCAGTCTATCTGAGCGTCTGTTCTCCATGTTAGGGGCGGCTCAAAACAGCGTCCATGAGCGGCTCAAAACAGCGTCCAACAGCGTCAAAACAGCCGCTCCATGTTAGGAGCGGCTGATCATCGTCCTCGTGCCAGCGTGGGACTCTAAACAGTGCTGTGCACGATGGTGCTCCGGCGAGACAGGGGGTTGGGGAAGGCCCAACAAGCCGCCCTTAAAAAATCAATGTTACAAATAATACAGAAGTTAATACCAACCGGAACAATCGGCAAAGACCTAGGCGACGAATTAAGGGCTACGATTGGAAACTCGGAACATGGAACTGCAAATCGCTCTGCTTCCCTGGCTGCGATAGGATAATCTACGACGACCTTCAACCACGTAACTTCGAAGTCGTAGCACTGCAGGAGGTTTTCTGGACAGGACAGAAGGTATGGAAAAGCGGGCATCGAGCGGCTACTTTTTACCAGAGCTGTGGTACCACAAACGAGCTGGGCACCGGCTTTGTAGTGCTGGGCAAAATGCGTCAACGCGTGATTGGATGATTTCCGATCAACGCTAGAATGTGCAAGCTGAGGATCAAGGGTCGATTCTTCAACTACAGCATCATCAACGTACACTGTCCACACGACGGGAGACCCTATGACGAACAAGAAGCGTTCTACGCGCAGCTAGAGCAGGTGTATGATAGCTGCCCGCAGTGGCACGTAAAAGTCGTCATTGGTGACATGAACGCTCAGGTAGGACGGGAGGCAATGTACAGACCGGTAATAGGGCCTAACAGCCTGGATACCGTATCGAACGATAATGGCCAACGATGCGTGAACTTTTCGGCCTCCCGTGGTTTAGTAGTCCGAAGAACCTTCTTCCCCCGTAAAGACATCCACAAAGCCACTTGGAGATCACCTGACCAACGAACAGATAATCAAATCGACCATGTTCTAATCGACGGGAAATTCTTCTCCGATATCATCAACGTTCGCACTTACCGCAGCGCGAATATAGACTCGGACCACTACCTAGTTGCAGTATGTATGTGCTAACGACACACGCAAATTCTACGAGAAGTTAAACAGCTCGCGCAAAGGCTACGTACCACAAGCTGATATTTGCAGAGACCTGGATGGCAACCTTCTCACGGGAGAGTGTGAGGTGCTTGAAAGGTGGAAGCAGTACTTCGACAAGCACCTGAACGGTAATGTTACAGCGCACGAAAGTGGCACGGTAATAAATCTAGGAACACGCACAGAAGATAACAGGACCCCGACCCCAACCCTTCAGGAAGTTGAGGAGGAAATCGGTCTGTTGAAAAACAACAAAGCCGCTGGTGTTGACCAACTCCCAAGCGAGCTATTAAAATACGGTGGTGAAGCACTGGCCAGAGCGCTGCACTGGGTAATTACCAAGATTTGGGAGGAGGAATGTTTACCGGAGGATTGGATGGAAGGAATAGTGTGTCCCATCTATAAAAAGGGCGACAAGCTGGATTGCCGTAATTATCGTGCGATCACGCTACTGAGCGCTGCCTACAAGTTGCTCTCCCAAATGTTATGCCGCCGCCTGTCACCAATTGCAAAGGAGTTCGTGGGGCAATACCAAGCGGGATTCATGGGTGCCCGCGCTACTACGGACCAGATTTTCGCGATTCGGCAAGTACTGCAGAAATGTCGCGAATACAACGTGCCCACACATCATCTTTTCATCGATTTCAAATCAGCGTATGATACAATCCTTCGAGACCAGCTATGGCAAATCATGCACGAATATGATTTCCGGAAAAACTGACGCGGTTGATCAAAGCAACGATGGATCGAGTGATGTGTGTCGTCCGAATCTCGGAGAGGGTTACGGCAAGGTGATGGATTGTCGTGTTTGTTGTTTAACATTGCATTGGAGGGTGTGATTCGAAGAGCTGGGATAGACACGAGTGGCACGATCTTCAGGAAGTCTGTCCAACTATTTGGCTTCGCCGACGACGTTGATATCGTAGCACGCAACTTTGAGACGATGGCGGAGACTTAAGGCTGAAGCTGGTAGGATTGGGCTTGTGATTAATGCGTTAAAAACAAAATACATGAAGGGAAGAGGCTCACGAGAAGACAATGTTAGCCTCCTAGCACGAGTTCAGATCGACGGTGATGAAATCGAGGTAGTAGACGAATTTGTGTATCTGGGCTCAATGGTGACCGCCGATAACGACACCAGCAGAGAAATAAAAAGGCGCATTATGGCTGGCAATCGTGCCTACTTTGGACTCCGAAGGACGCTAAGATCGAACAAAGTTCGCCGAACCACAAAGTTGACCATCTACAAGACATTAATTAGACCGGTAGTTCTCTACGGCCACGAAACATGGACCAACGCGCCCTTGGAGTCTTTGAACGGAAGGTGCTGCGTACGATCTACGGTGGAGTGCAGATGGAAGACGGAACGTGGAGAAGGCGAATGAACCACGAATTGCACCAGTTGCTGGGAGAACCTCCCGTCGTACACATCGCAAAAATCGGTCGACTACGATGGGCTGGGCAGGTCGTAAGAATGTCGGACGACAGCCCTGTGAAAATGGTTCTCGAAAACGAACCGACAGGTACAAGAAGAAGAGGCGCGCAACGAGCAAGGTGGATCGATCAAGTAGAAGGCGACCTGCGGACCCTCCGCAGACAGCGAGGCTGGCGTGGTACAGCCATGGACCGATTACAATGGAAACAACTTCTGTGTACAGCAGAGGCCACACCGGCCTTAGTCTGATTGGTAAGGTAAGGTTATGACGCCGAACATATTCAATACAGATTGGGTAACGACTGAAGTTTTCACAGACAAAAAGATCTTGTCATCAGTCCTCAACAAAGATCAACCCGATTCCTTGTCGAACGTTCGAGTGTGCAAGTTCATTTCTTGTAAGCTCCGCAATCGAATTACGTTTTTGGTTTTTTTTCCACGATCGTGGTTTTTTTTTCGGTACTAAAGCTGGTGTAACAGCTGGATTAGAAGTGCCACAGTGCGACGTTCGGAACGAAGGAAGTGGCCTTTACAAGCGAGCCTTGTAAAGGTCGGTATCGAGTTCGAAAGAAATTTCTTTTTCTATCCCAAACCCATGTTATATTCCGTTTACTGAAACGGAAAAGTAAAGAATCGAAAAGAAATTTCTGCAGCAGTATCCACCTGAAAAGAACGAAAAATAAAAATGGAACTTGTAAGGTTTCCATGCAAACTAATGGAAGCTGTCACTTTTACTTTCGGAAAAATATCCCGCTCAATTATTCCGTAAGTGAAGGTGACATTTCGTTCCATGCAGATCAATTGTCAAAATTCCGCTTGGTAATATTGAACAAAATTCCGTAACCTTTTTACTTTTTAAGTCGATACTGGCCTTAAAGGACCATCCAACGACCCGTCATCGACACCGAAAGTGTGAAGAATTTCGATCTCCCCCACGACGGCTATCACCATCATCATCATCATCATCATCATCATCATCATCATCATCATCACCGCACCATTCCATCGCGTCGGTCAAGGCTTTGTTCCACACGCACCCGGAGGCTTTCAATAGTCTGTCAACAGATCGACACGAGTAGCAGCCGCATCATACCAAATTGTGTAACAATAGGTAAACATTTCTTTTGATTTCCACTTTGCTTCACTACTGACTGAAGATAGAGGATAATCCCCCTTGCAGGCAGAAGTACTTTTCCGGTAAAATTTATTTCATTTGTTTTTTTTTATAAATAGTATTATTTATTTTTTTGGTTTGAAATTTTTCTCCGACGAAGAATATTGTTGATTAATCCTCCTGGATAACAGGAAACCTTTCTTAATATTTATTAGTATTATATAAGTATATATATACATATTTTTGTAATTGCTTTTTTTTCTTTATTTTTTTTTTGTTTATGATTCCCCTTTTTCTTTTTTCAAATTATTGATTAATCCACCTATAAGTGGATATAATCTCATTTTTCTTTATTTTTTAATTCTTTGTTTTTTTTTCTTGTGATAGGAGTTGTGTTTGTGGATTTTTTTTTTTGAGCATGTTTTAGGTGAATATAATTGCTGCAATAAAATAAATAATTAACCCACCTATCAGTTACGGCAATCTTTATTGTGTCCTACATTTTTATATTATATTTTATTTTAATTTTTTTTTTTTTATATTGAATTGAACACAATTGTTTTACTCTCCTCGTGGGCGTTCTAAGTCCCAACGATGGATGAAAATAATCCGAGCCGGGGTTCGGAGGAGTTAGATTGCTCGGATGATAATATTCCTCCTATTCTACAACCTTTTCCTCGCTTTTCTTCAATGGAGACAGAAAAAGCTTCGGAGCCAAATTCAACAGAAGCTACTTCTGGTACATCCTCCTCCGAGCTCCCCCGCCGGAAAGCTTATCCAATCGGATCTAAAGGTCCTTTTCTGGTTTTTTTTTCGGCCCAAGAGTAAACCGTTGAATAAATTCCAAATTGAAAAAGATCTGGCAAAGTCGTTTCGGAGCATCCAGGAAATAACCTCTCCCAGTCGCAGTAAGCTTCGCATCACTCTGAGTGATCGCGAAGAAGCTAACAGGATTATTGCCTCAGAGCTCTTTTCTTTAGAATACCATGTATATCTTCCCTCGCACGTAGTTGAAATAGCCGGAGTGATCACCGAACCGTTTTTGACGTGCGCTGACATCAAGGCTCATGGAACTGGTGGGTTTAAAAATCGTGCCGTTCCATCAGTTCAGGTTCTTGATGTCAGGCAAATGAACCATGTGTCCTCCGACGGCAAAAAAAAGGCCTTCAAATTCGTATCGTGTGATCTTCTCTGGATCTGCCCTTCCGAATTTTCTCGTGTTGGGGAAGCTTTGGTTACCTGTTCGCCTCTAAAGGGTGATACGGTCAAAATTTGGTCAAGGGAAAACGCGTGTAAATCGGTGAAATCGTTTATTTAAAAAATCAAATTAAATTTCTTTTTCAAGTTCAATTAGTATAAAATTCAGGAAAAATATTCAGTTAGGCTTCCGCTTTTCCAAATCCGAATTGCCGGGCCTTACGCTTGACCCCTGCCATCAGATTTTGTACAGCCACCTTGTCCACCTTCTTCGCCGCAGAAAGCCAGTTTGCCTTGAACTGCTGCTCGTCCTTAGCAGTTTTTTTGGTCTTCTTTAGGTTCCGCTTGACAATAGCCCAGTATTTCTCAATTGGGCGGAGCTCTGGCGTGTTGGGAGGGTTCACGTTGTTGGCGGCGGACCACTCCATGGCCTTTTTACCGTAATGGCAAGATGCCAAATCCGGCCAAAACAGTACGGAACAACCGTGTTTCTTCAGAAAAGGCAGCAGACGTTTATTCAAACACTCTTTCACGTAAATTTCTTGGTTGACAGTCCCGGAAGCTATGAAAATGCTGCTTTTCAAGCCACAGGTACAGATGGCTTGCCAAACCAGATATTTCTTTGCGAACTTTGACAGTTTCGTGTGCTTGAAAATATCTGCTACCTTTCCCCTTCCTTTTGCCGTATAAAACTCCTGTCCCGGAAGCTGCTTGTAGTCGGCTTTGACGTAGGTTTCGTCGTCCATTACCACGCAGTCAAACTTCGTCAGCATCGTCGTGTACAGCCTCCGGGATCGCGCTTTGGCCGTCGTATTTCGTTTATCATCGCGATTTGGAGTCACTACCTTCTTGTAAGTCGATAGTCCGGCTCGTTTTTTGGCTCGATGCACGGTTGTAGACGATACACCCAGCTTATCTGCGGCATCTCGGAGAGATAGGTTAGGGTTTCGCTTGAAACTACCGGCAACTCTCTTTGTCGTCTCAGCGGCTTCCGGTTTTCGATTTCCCCCCCCCCCCCCCCCCCCCCCCCACTTACATTCTGTTTTTCCCTTTCCCCCCTCGCCCCCCCCCGCCCCACAATTCCCCTCCCTCCCCTCCACCCTACACACAAAACCAAAAAAAAAAAACACACACCCACACACACACCCACACAGTCGTTTTTAATTCCAAATAAAAAAAAAACAAATACTTAAAATTGACATAACCAAACCTTACCCCCACCCCCCTCCCCACCCCACGCCCATAACACAGCAACACCTCATTCGCCCCCCCCCCCCCCTACCACAAACCCCCACGCCCAAAACGGCGAGCACCACATGGAGGGCCCCCCCAGTACGGACCCCAAGTGTATACGCTGTGGGGAAGCTCCACATGATCTCTCTGCATGCCCGAAGTATGTAGAGCGGGAGAAACATGAAATTCGTTCGTTGCAGCAGCGGTCAAAGCCTTCTCCCCCAAAACTAAAAAAAAACCCCCCCGCCCCCTTTCCCCCCCCCCCCCCCCACAACAATATCTTTTCTTCCCTGCCCATTGATGATCATGGCTCAGACTTTGAGGATGCTGAGGAGTACTCTGTTGTTCAGACGGGAGCGAAGAGAAAGCGCGCTACCGCAAGACGTCAACGGCACCGTCAGCAAGCATCTCAAAACGCGCTGACTGTAGAACAGGCTCCCCACCTTCCTCTGAACAATTCAAGAAGTGGTGGCAATTCAAAAAAAGTTCCTCCTCCAGGTTTTAAACCACTGGCTGGTGACTTTCCACCACTTCCGGGAACATCTAAAACCCCAGTTGTTCCAGTATTTTGCCCAGAACGCCAACTACCAAGACATCCGGAATCTCGACCGTGTCAAGTCGAAGAATCCGAAAAAATGTCTCTTTCTGGGATTGTGGAATTCATCTTCACCATTTTCGAGGTCTCACTAACAACTAGAAATCTCATCAACATGATCCTTACATTTGTAAAACCTCTCCTAAAGAAACTGTCTTCAAAATGGCCTCTTCTTGATTCGATCATATCTTTCGATGGATAATTTATCCAATGAGGTCGGGGATATGATCGAAGCACTACAATGGAATAGTAGAAGTATTCTAAAAAATTTGGACGCTTTTAAGTTTTTAGTTCACAAATCGCATTGTGACGTATTTGCTCTCTGTGAAACATGGCTCTCTTCTGATAAAGATTTCTCTTTCCACGATTTTAACATTATTCGGCAGGATCGAGGGGACTCATATGGAGGGGTGCTGTTGGGGATTAATAAGCTCCACTCCTTTTATAGAATTGACCTCCCCTCGATGACAGGCCCTGAAGTAGTTGCATGCCAAGTGACTATTCGAGGCAAAAGTTTTAGTATAGCCAGCATATACCTGCCGCCGAATACGGCAATATCCCCCAGGGACCTTCCAACTATTTGCATCGCAATGCCAGAGCCACGGTTGATCTTAGGAGATTTTAATTCTCACGGTACAGCCTGGGGGTCACCGTACGACGACAACCGTTCTGCATTGATACTAGACCTTATGGACTACTTCAACTTGACTATTTTGAATACTGGGGAAGTAACACGCGTGGCTCCACCTCCAAACCCTGGAAGCAAATTAGACCTCTCAATCTGTTCGAATTCATTATCATTGGATTGCACGTGGAAAGTGATTCAAGATCCCCATGGTAGTGATCACCTGCCTATCAAAATTTCAATCACCAATGGTTCGTGTCAATCTCGCTCGATCGACATTGCGTACGACCTCACGAAGTGCATCGACTGGGGTAAATACGCTGAAGCGATCATCGATGGCGAGCAATCGGTCGAAGTCCTTCCTCCGTTGGAAGAGTATCGGTTTTTATCCGGGTTAATCCTCAAATGTGCGATCGACGCACAGCGCAGACCGGTACCAGGATCAACAATTCGCCGACGTTCGCCCACTCCGTGGTGGGATGACGAATGTACTGAGGTCTACCGTGAAAAATCAGTCGCGTTTAAAGCATATCGGAAGCGCGGTTCGCGAGATAACTACGAGCGGTACATTGCTCTTGAGCGTAAGTTTAAGAGCCTCGCCAAGGCCAAGAAACGCGGATATTGGCGTCACTTCGTCGAAGGGCTATCGCGTGAAACGTCGATGAGAACTCTTTGGACCGTCGGGAGAAGAATGCGAAATGCGTCGTCGGTGAATGAAGACAAGGAAAGCTCTTCCCGGTGGGTCTACGCGTTCGCCAAGAAAGTGTGCCCAGATTCGGTTCCGGTGCAACGAATTGCTCGCGATACTCAAACCAATCGTAACGAAATGGATGCGCCCTTTTCGATGCTCGAATTCTCACTTGCTCTTCTTTCATGCAACAATTCTGCACCAGGAATGGATAAAATCAAGTTTAACTTGTTGAAAAACCTCCCAGACGTCGTAAAGAGGCGCTTGCTGAACTTATTTAATCAGTTCCTGGAAAGCAATATTGTTCCGGATGAATGGAGGCAAGTTAGAGTTATAGCTATACAAAAACCCGGGAAAGCCGCGTCGGATTACAACTCTTATCGTCCAATTGCGATGTTGTCGTGTATACGGAAGCTGCTAGAGAAGATGATTCTCCATCGGCTCGACAAATGGATTGAATCTAATGGCTTTCTATCTCATACACAATTTGGTTTCCGCAGAGGCAAAGGAACGAGCGATTGTCTTGCGCTGCTATCAACAGAAATACAGCTGGCCTATGCTCAAAATGAGCAAATGGGCTCAGTTTTCATGGACATTAAGGGGGCTTTTGATTCAGTTTGTGTAGACGTCCTTTCAGACAAACTCCACGAGTGTGGCCTTTCACCATTATTAAACAACTATTTGTACAATTTGTTGTCTGAGAAACATATGAGCTTTTCTCATGGGTCTTCGACAACTTCACGAATTAGCTACAAGGGTCTCCCCCAGGGCTCTTGTTTAAGCCCCCTTTTTTATAATTTTTATGTTAGAGACATCGATAGCTGCCTCATGGAAAATTGCACGCTAAGACAGCTTGCGGATGACGCCTTTGTTTCAATTGTAGGACCAGAGGCGAACAACCTGCAGGGACCGTTGCAGGATACCCTAGACAATTTGTCTACCTGGGCTGTAAAGCTGGGTATCGAATTCTCCCGGGAGAAAACTGAGTTAGTTGTTTTTTCTAGGAAGCGTGATCCAGCACAGATACCGCTTCAACTCACTGGTAAAATAATAACTCAAAGTTTGTCTTATAAATACCTAGGGGTCTGGTTCGATTCTAAATGCACCTGGGGAAAGCACATTAAGTATCTGCATCAGAAATGCCAGCAGCGAATAAACTTCATGCGTACTATCACCGGAACATGGTGGGGAGCCCACCCGGAAGATCTGATAAAGCTGTATCGTACAACGATTCTGTCGGTTCTCGAGTACGGTAGCTTCTGTTTTCAATACGCCGCGAAAACTCATATTCTGAAGCTGCAGCGAATCCAGTACCGTTGTCTTCGTATCGCGTTAGGCTGCATGAACTCAACTCATACTATGAGTTTGGAGGTATTAGCAGGAGTTCTTCCTTTATCAGATCGTTTTGTGGAGCTATCGTTCCGGTTCCTCATCCGCTGTGAGGTGCTAAATCCATTGGTAATTGAATATTTGAAAAGCTAATCGAACGAAATCCTCAAACTAAGTTCATGACACTGTACCATTGGTACATGACTCTGGAGGTGAGCCCTTCTTCGAATGTTCCTAATCGTGATTACTCCCAAGACTTCTCTAGTTCTACTGTAGTTTTTGATCTGACCATGAAGCAGAAGCCGTCGAATAGAAAACCAAATCCGCCCGGCGTAGAACATTCTATCATTTGTAACAAAGATGGGCGACCTTAGTTGTGGTAGGAAGATGTTTTCCGCCGGGGGATAAAAAACAGATGCCTCCACGTGCTTTTGTGTTTAATGAAATTCATAGCGCCTCCTTCAAACTTCAAAATCCTTGCTCCGTATACGTCGCAGAATTGGCGGCTATACACTATGCATTAGAGCGAATTGCCTCTCTTCCCTCTGATCAATTTTTCATTTTTACGGATAGTCTCAGCTCACTTCAGGCTATTCCGTTCAAT